>JAXQQM020071059.1:0-25501 GCA_034641835.2 Pinus albicaulis | reverse complement strand
TCAGTCCACCCCTGGCAACATAAAAAACCTCATATCACAATCCTATCTAGCTTCAGCCTTATTGGTCTGCCCATCAGCCTTAAAAGGCAAATCCACATCTGTTTCAATAGTCTCCCCTATGTTAGGAAGTGGCGTTTTAGGACATTTCACCTTTGGCAATCATCAAAAAGCCAAGAAGCCTCCATCTGCAGCAGACCTACCATGACTGATCCCTTAATTTGCAAATGAAGTTGACAAACAGCCTTAAGTCGCGCCACTCATATTCCTTATGTCTCAGCACTGCATAAAGCCCAATCTCAAGCTGACTAGTAGGTTTTTCACAGTGTTCTATGGTTTCTACAAAAGCAGGAAAGATAACTTCATCTCAGGAAGAATTGCTTGATCTACACTTAGAGGAACAGCTGCTTCTAAATGTATTGTGAGCCTGAGATGAAGCTGCAAAACAAAAGTCACTCATCAGGACCTTACAGCTCTTTCCAGCATGAAAATCACAGTAAGAAAGGGTCGCCACTGTCTCAGCAAAATGGTAAATTGTCAAGGCCCAGAACCTCCTTCATTTACAAGCAGAGGGTTAGGACGCCTCCTTCATACATAAGCAGAGGGCGCAGGCCAGTGTTGACTCAGAAGGTTGCAAAAGTCCAGGTTTGCCTTTGCTAAAACAATGAAACAATATCTTCAAGTTTCATGAATATAGTTGATGACCATAACAGGAATATAGTGGAAATATGATAAAGCTCAAAGGAAAGGAGATTTTGGCCTGATAAAGGAGCTCATTTCAGACTTGCAAACCAGGTGAATTGTTGAAACTTTAGAAGGCCTGTCATTAGTAAACATTCCAAAGCATAAGTACCCTGTCTATCCACAAGATCAAATAGAACAGATGGTAACCAATGCCATTACACAGGCAGGAGAAAGGTCTTGGTTTTTCAAGAAAGCACTGACCTTCATAGTTACAAAGGTTATTTGTCAAAGTAATCAATCATGAGATGAACAAGCCAAATATCTCAATCAGCCTTAGGACAGTACATGGAAAAAGTATTACTCTGGCTAGGTTTTCTTCTGACACACAATGATGCTTGCAAGTGAAGATGCTAAGACTGATGTTTTCCAAGTGGTTTACTTACCATCACCTTCAGAGAAAGGCTGTCTCGAAAAGAATTGTTAAAAAACCTTCAAATACCTTACCTAATGAAAAGCCTCCTCCATGCATGAGTAGATGGCCAAAGCTACTACAGGTTGTTGAAACTGATTGATACAAGAAAGCAGTGGAAGGATGCCAAAAAGGAAGAAAGGTCATTACACAGATGAATGATAGTGCTGATAATGTAAAGGTATTGATACTCCTATTTCAAAGATCTATCTGTCAGACAGTACATCTAGTGGAAAGGAGAAAATATTGAACATATTGTACGCTATTAATGCCAAAGGAGCAGTTGATTTAAAAAGAGTTAAAGACATTCCATGATCACCTGCCCAGAAATCTAAGGAAATCCCTTCTGAGTAAACAGAGAAGTCTAGTGTGAAAGGATGCAACCTAAAAAGTGTATTTACAGTCCAGAGAAAAACTTGTGAATCACCTGAAAACAGCAATTTATCACTGGGAAAGTAAAACAGTGGCCAAGGTTGAGTCATAGAATGCATGATGACAGGTATACAATGCTATGAATAGAAAAAGAGGCAGTTTGATAAATGGTCAGTCTTTGAGTTTGAGGCAAGTGCATTCCTCCCACCATTCAAAAGATAGATATATCATCAGTAAGGTACCTTCAAGCAGGAAGTTGTTTGAAACAAAAAGGAGGCGCCTTTGAAATTGAGAAGCCATATGCAAATCCAAGTTGGGTCAGTGAACTTGGCACCTTTTGTGTTTAAATATTGGAGAAAGCAGTCAAAGGACCGAAGATTGTCAAAACAGGCCTACAGAATCCTGTCCTATCAGCAACAAACCTATTTTAGGTATCTCATTGGCAATTTTATAACGTTGTGACGGAAGTAATGAAGAATTTGTTGAAGTTGCTTAGGTTCAAAGCCCGGGGGAAAAATCAAGGATCGGGTGTATATATTCAAATTACAAGCCTAAGGTTTAAACACTAAACAAAGTTAAAAATTAATGTTCAAATGACCGTTGGGATGTTTGTTTGAAAATGATATAAGTTTGAAGTGTGAGAGTGGGAAATTCACTTTCAAAAAACTAGAGTCAAAATCCTGTGCATCCACAGCATCAAACAAGCAAGAAAACTGGGCGAAAATTCACAAATTTGCACTCAGTGGCGGCGCGATGTGCCTGGGATTTGGCGCGACGTGCCTGGGCATCATTTTACAAAGGCTTTCAACACCGGCGCGACGTGCCTGTAGGTGGGCGCGACGTGCCTATAGGTGACCGCCCGACCACACGACAGGCCGACCCGACACGTTCCTTTTGCGCGACGGGTTTTCTCCAGAGGTTGCCGCGCGACTTTTCCAAGCTATCCAGGGTTTCTTGCATCCTTTCAAGCGAGCATCCATCAAATTCGAGGTATTTTTATGAACTCCCATCGATTTCAAGGTGTTGATAAGTGACCAAAATGTTTGAAAACCCCATACCTTGTCATTATTGCTAAAAACAAAAGCAGTTTTTCTACACAGTGAGATGAGGTAGTTGCAATGCGGGGTTTTATGGTTGAGAAACAGTTTGTTCATTTTCAAAACAATCTAAGGGCAGAGGTTGTCTTGTGAAGGAATGTGTTTTAAATTAAAAAGGGACTTTCGTTGCAGAAATACAGACCTAATTCTAATGAAGAACCTTTCACGCTATCATCCATACATTTCCACACTACTAAAACAGTGAAGTATACTCAGTGAGGGGGTTTGACATTTTTATTGTTTTGAAAGAGAAGAATCTGGTAATCCCTGTCTAAAAAGCTTGTTAGTCTTCTAGAAGCTCTGTCATTTTACCTCAGCCCTGTGTTCTTGTTGTCTAGACCTGTGTATGGTGACTTGCTTGATGAACAAACAGTGAAAGGAGGACACACTCTTGCACAGGACAAAATTGTTGGATGTTTGAAAGTTTCCTTGAACAGGGAGTTTTTTGTGTTAAGATTGACATCAAAGTCTTTAAAAGCAGAGTAGTCAGTGGCATCTTCTCACAGTACACTATTTTAAGCAGATTGCTTTTCACTCACTATATTCTCTCAATGTAAATTTGTTAAAAAGAGTTTCCCAAGGTGAACAGTATACTGAGGAGCATAGTTCGTGAATGGGTTTCTAAACTTTGAAGGCAGAGATACCAAAGTGGTATTGTATTTCTCAAAACTTTCCAAAGGTGCAGAGTCATTTTCTAAAAAGGCAGGGTTGTTAGTGATTGGGCACTTGTTGATGATCAAGTTTACA
The DNA here is from genome assembly GCA_034641835.2 of Pinus albicaulis. NCBI lineage: Eukaryota > Viridiplantae > Streptophyta > Pinopsida > Pinales > Pinaceae > Pinus > Pinus albicaulis. The sequence continues at coordinate 22,135 of JAXQQM020071059.1, read as the reverse complement.
TTGAGGCCAGATGTACAAAGATGGTGATTGACTTCTCAAAATTCATGAGTGGAAGGTGTTTTCCTTAACACTGTGGGCTAATTTTTCACCTAACCAAAAGATCTCCTTTCTTTTCCACTGTGTGGTCTCTACAGAAATCTGCTAAACAGAGGTATTTTTCAAGATGAATGATCCGAAGAGCAGGGTGTTAATTTTTGAAGTTTGGTTTTGAAGACACAAATACAAGTGTAAGCTGGCCTCTAACAAAGTCACAAGAGGGGTGATTGTTCAAAACTGTGCACAGGGAATCTACAAAGCAGTTACCTCATATTTTACACATGGTACCATTGTTAAGAAGGTTACATAGCTGAAGTGTATCCAGATTTGAAGGACTGTTGTTAATAAGTGCAGAGGTGGCTTATTCCAAGAAACATTGTTGCATTTTATTCAAAATCACAGGGTCCATATCTGTCCAAGCAGTGTAGTGGCCAGTTTCAATCCAGCAGAGCATTTTTCATACATTGAAGGCAGTCTGCCTCTTCCAAAGCTTGTTTCAAAGTCAGAATGCCTCCAAAATGAGATCACAAAGGCGGACAACATAAGAGATATGAGCCTATCTCCATAGAAGAAATCAATGCTCACCCATCAGTGCTTTTCAATTTCCATGAAGTAGGCTGTCTTGAATTCTGTCAGAGGATAGAAGAAGTCAAGAGTTTCTCGCCACTTACACATTTGTGCGCTTTGAGATTCAAGGACAAACACTTCTAGTTAGCAGGTCTTGACTTCAAAATCTCTCCAAGGTATGTATCCAAAGCTACCAAGATCCCGTATCATGATGAAAAGTGGTTTAAACAAGCGCATCTTGATCTGGAGGATTATAAACCTTTCATCAAGCTTGAACATAGGGAAACCATCACTGCTATTTTCCCTTTCTCCTATCTTCTTGACAGTTATGCTCCACTGATGAAGGCCATAATGAGATATTTCACTTGTGAAGGGAGGTTTAGTCAAATTTTTGCCTATCATGTTCGCTTGTTGATGCATTTTACTAGAAGCAGGCAATTAAACCTTCCATACTTTTTGTCCAAAAGAATAGAGAAAATGGCAGCTACTGTCCAAAAGAAAGCTCCACCTCAGCAAATCCCTTCTCTCTTTCACCATTCCTTGATCAAAATCATCTTCTCTTACACCACTGAGAAGAAAGGAGTTTCATGGGATTCATTCATTAGCCATGCCGATTTTGCCACTGTCCCTCCTGTTCATGTGTCTCCTACTCAGCCTGTCCATCGCCCAGTGCCTTTATCTAGTAGGCCTACCCCTAAAAAATTCAAGATGATCACTGGGCAGCCAAGTAAACAGGGAGAAGGAGAGGGCAAAGTGAGCCACGGGTGTGTTTCGGGATTTTAACACCCTGTGAGGTTGGTTGGGATTCAACCTCCACAGAGCAGGGGCGTACTATTTAACAGAGACTCACACGATCATGCACAGTCATGAAAACGAAATAGAGCAGAACGAGAGGTTTACCCGTTGGAGCAGAATAGAGCCAATATGCAATGCAGTAATACAACTGAACGACACCAGGGAGCCTCTAGGGTATAAGCCAGAAAAAGGATAAGTGATGAAGAAGAAGAATGAAGCTTCAACACGAAAGACATGGCGGGACTAAAGAGGACTCCCGAGCCTACATAAAAAGCAGCATGGGCGACAAGTGATAGCGAGGAACTAACTCGGAAGCCCATGTAAAGGAAGGCTCTACCATCAAGTCATGATTTTAAAAATCGGCGAGTGAAAATGGTATAATACTCATGACCTGATGGGATCGACCCTAAGGCAAGTGATCAGTATGGAGGCTAGAATGCAAGATGCAATGGAAAGTGATTCCCTAACCTATATGCCAGTGAAGATCATATACCTGCCATGAAGAGTCTGAACACATGGGTCAAAAACCAGGAAAAATCTCGAAAATGTCAAAATGTACCTGAAATATACCAAACTGGGCACTTCCACGCAATCGAGTTATACAGCATAAGACAGATCGAAAAAATAAGCACAAGGAAATTTTTTGCGAAAATTTTCAATACAACTGACCTCTATCCGGAAGGTGAAAGCAGTTGAGGTATGGCACAATTCTGATGACATCCTTCTCCGAGAAGATTCCCGAGCTCCGTCCCCAAAGATTGCAATTTTTTAACTTATATTATTTTTTGGATTTTTTCAATATATGTGAAAAAAAATATAAAAACAAGCTATATACAAAAGCAAAATGCCAGGCCGAAGCCTAGGCATAATACTTCTTCAAAAAGGGCCCATTTCGGGGCTCCGCCAACGGGGGAGGCAACCAAAAGATTGCCTCAACCTTAAAAGGATCTACCCCTATCCCTTCCGAAGGCACAAAGAATCCCAAAGACCGAGTGGATGTAATCGGACGAAGCTTTTGCCTAACCGGCTTAGCGTTTTCATACGTCTTGATCTCATGCTGGACAATAGATCGGTCTATGCCAGGCATTTCCTCATAAGACCAAGCAAAAACATCCCTATACTCTTTGAAGAGCTCGGTATAGATTTGAACTTCTTCACGGGAACATTCAGCTCCAATGAAAACGTTCTCAATAATGTTGGGATTCCCGGAGATGTTCACCGGGATAGTCGGAGAGATCACAGCCATGTTCCCTTCAGCATAAACCTGTGCTGGTGCTAAGGGGCTCAAGACTGGGTGAACAGGTCCAGAAGACTGAGGACTTGGAAAACTAGCTTCGACTTCGCTCAAGTTAGGTAGGAAGTAAGACCGATGATGCAAGTCATCCCACGGTCTCTCTATACCTGTCATTGCTTCCAGGATGGCCTCTTCAGATGGAAGAGTGGTATCTAGAAAATCCTGGGCAGAAGAAGAAGTAAGCGTCCAAGCCGGAGCCACATCACCATCCAACTCTTCCGGCGAAAGAGGAGCTGGATCAGACTCTGCAATGTCAACAACAGACTGATATGCAATCTCAGCTGCAGAAATCGGGAATGCCATTCCACCCACTTGCCCTTCCTCCAAAGTGGCGGTTGGGGAAGGTAAGGTCCAAGGGTCCGAAAAATAATGAGTTCGAAAGAACTCTCTTCGAAGGGGAGCCTTGGAGGATGAAATAGTATTGATAGACACCTTAGGAGGAGGAAGATCAAAAGATCCCATCAGGGAAGAATACATTCCAACTCCCAGATTCTCAATAGGTGCCTTAGTATTGTCCAACTTAGGGACAGATGAGTCAGGAGGCGCATCTAGGTCTACAGGAGGACAGTCCAGTTGATCCACCGTAACTATCCTCCCTTCGTGAGGGAAACATACTATCCGAAATAGTGAAGATGCAATGGCATCCATATCATATATCCAGTTTCTCCCCAACAGAAGGTTGTAGTCCAAGGCTGCATCTACTACCTCAACCTCTATGTTAACGGTTTTGCCCCCAACACAGATGGGCAAAGCCGGGACAATACCATGGGGCCCATGAGAATGGCCATCGAATGCAGTAAGAATAGTGCTAGATGGAACAGCTTTGGGAGATCCTAGTGTCTTCCAGCATGCGAGAGACATCACGCAAGTAGAAGCACCCTCATCAACGACCGTTCGAAAGATATTAGTCTTCCGGTACGATGATTTAATATGGAAGGCCATATGATGAGGAAGTCTCTTCTTAAAATTCTTCATATCAAAGGTAATCAGAAGAGAATTTTTCGGATCTATAGCTCCAATGGCAGTGAGCAGAGCACTGCGCTGAGCCGGACAAGACTGGAGTACCTCTAAAGCTGACATAGCACAAGGACTCTGCGCCAGATCTTCTACAATCGAGTAGTTCTGGGCAGCTCTCGCGTTCGGATTAATCGTTGACTGCTTAGAAGATGCTTTTGGCATCCGAGGCATAGACTCAACAGTTGGCTTCGTGATGTGAAGCGGCTCAGTAGCATCAGGAACTTCCTTAGCTTTCAAAGATTCCTCTCCGCCATAATCACGGGATCTCGTAGCGACATCCACGTGAGCACTCATCATAAAGATATTCGATGGAATTTCCCCTTCCTGAGGACCTCCAGAGGAAGCCCCAGGATTTTGATTCGCGCCAGCAATTAATTGCTGCCCTTGGGGAAAGGGGTTTGTTAGCACAGCCTGGGAACTAGAAGAACCTTGCTGAGATAACAGGCGCTGAGCATCCTGAATTTTCGGGCAAAGATGCGTGAGATGGTCTCCAGTACAAAGCTTGCACGGAAACTTAACTTTCTTTTTCTCCTTTTGCCCTTCACCAACACGCTCGTTGGTCTTATTTGCATTGCCCTTCCCATTCTTTCCCTTCTTCTTGTTATTACGTCCCTTCTTCTTCCCATCGGACTGTTGATTTCCTTTGGGTTCAGAAGATTGGACAACATTAATGGACAAAGACTGGGAAGGTGATGAATCAGCAGGCACAGCCTGACCAGAAGAAGCAGATTGTAAAGACAACTGCTGCAATTGAGAAAGCAGGCTGGCTGCACTACTACTGACCGATCCGACAAGTCCGTCACCATGCGGACCAGGCTTAGGTTTCGATAGATCCAATTTGGAGCGAGGAGCATTAGGCAAATACTTGTAAAGCATGCCAGACTGAGAATAGATCAACTCTAACTGCTGGGCCCTAAAGATGGCCTGCTCCTCGGAATATACCCCTGACATGGATACATCTTTTGAAATATCTGACTGAAGTGACTTCAAAAACTACTCGAGAAGGAACTCACCTGGAATATGGGCTTTGATAAGCCTCTTCCTTCTCCTCCATTCCTGAATATGATCAGAAATGTGAGTTGCCTCATCCTGCTTAAAATTAGCCAGGAGTTCGGTCCCAGCCTCATATCTGACAGGCAACTGGAAATGGTTAAGAAAAGTGACAACCAGTTCTCCAAATGTGGCGAAACTGCCCCCAGTGAGCTCTATATACCACTTCGCGGCGTTTCCAGTTAAGGTGCGCTGAAATAATCTCAATCTAATCGAATCGTCGATCAGAGAGTTGGATGAACACCATAAGTGGAATGTGGTGACATGGTCTGCCGGATCTTCACCATTCTTACCTTCAAACTTAGGAATGTCTGAAGGAAGTTTGGCTGGAACCGGAGGCCAACCCGGACTATACTGAATCGGGTCATTAGTTAACTTCGCCAAGTCTGGCAAGTTTAACGTTGCCAGAAATGGTAATCGCGGCGGAGCCTGAGAATTCCATCCTTGATGGGATGGATTTCCCACATTCTGAAAAGAATAGCCCGGATTTGATGAGGCACCAGGCTGCCAGAAAGGACCCGTAGAAAACGGAGAAGAACCTCCTCCCCACGCCGAGTTACCAAGACCCAGACTAGTTCCCCCCGCTGAAGTATTGACCGAAGATGTAAGCCCCTGGTAGGGGTTCCATGCATTAGATAGAGGAGAAAGAGACTGATAAGCACTCGATGCAAGGAAAGAAGCATTCCCTGGATGACTCGCGATGAACTGATTCCCTGCCCCCGACGTTGCAAACATAGGATTCCACCCCATCAAAGCAGTCGAACTTGGCCCCTGAGCCCAAGGATTGAAACTTTGGGTCTGGGACGTAAAAGGAAACGACCCTAAAGAAGGATTGGGACTAGGAATATGCCTAGTCCCAAAGGGGAAACCCTGAAAAGAAGCTGATCCACTAGCCATGTTGGACATGGGCGTAGATCCAGCTGCACCGGCGGTAAAGGAAAAAGAGGGATTTCCAGCAATGGACATCCCTGAAACAAAGGGACCAGATCGAGAAGCATATGCTTGGGTGAACCCAGAGCCAAACATAGCAGTGCTAGAAGCACTCGAAGATAGAGCAAGAGTGCCCCCTGCCTCGACAGAAGCAGGGGTCTGAATACCCGCAGCACTCACGGTAGAAGCCGCGTTCCCAGTCCTGGCCATCGAAAGATAAGAAAGATAAGGAAGATCCGGCGGTCTCTCAGACTCCGGTCCGATGTACTCTATAACAAAAGGATGTTCAAGAGGAAGAGGAGATGGACCTGTAGCTGCAGGCTCAGGTATATATTCTATCTGAAAATCCTCCTCCTGAGGAAACAATACCCTCGAGGTGAGCGGAACGCTCCTCTCGGCACCGACACCGGACTCAGCAACGAAACCTTCAGACCTTAGTGGAGGATCTCTCTCCACAGCGTCAGACTCTACAGGGTGAAAACCACCTGCTAGATTGCTCCTACGCCTTCTCGAAGAAGGCTCTGCACTCTCGGGAGATAACCCCCGGACTCTCCTCGAACGTCGAGGCGCTTGATCAGCCACTTTTACAAATTTATTATATTAGACTCAAGAAAAGTGAAAAGCTAGGCAAGCTAGGAGCAAAGAGCACCCACTAAAATCAAAACCCTGAGAAACAGCAAGCAAACAGCCTCCAAGTATTTCCGCTCCGGGTGATGAGGACCGGACACCAAAATACAGGAAAGCGAAGTATAGGACCTTCCGAAAGCAGTCTGGGATGATTAGGGCCCAGAACAACTAGCGAAGGTATCAGAAGCAGTTACGCCGACCTCCTAACAACAGCCTTTGCCAGCTCAAGCACCCAAGCTTCGCAAGGGCACCCCCCAGAAGTACTACTGGAAGTGATGCGACGTCTGTCTCAGGTACCACGGGTATTCCCCCCCGCAGTCACCTGTGTGGAACCTAGGAACAACAACTATGGACACCAATCCGTATCAGAAGCTGGGCGGAACGGGCTTGAGGTTAGATTCAGCTAATCGGAGGGGGGGTATCCCTCTTCTTAACCTTCACTTCCCCTCGCGCTTGACTCTCGGATGAGAGCTTTCCCAGTCCACTTCACGGAGTTGGATTTCGCTCAATTAGTAAACTTCTATGTCTGTTTGAGCGGCCTTGGAGAGTTAACTCTCCTCTCTCTTATTCCAAGGCCCTACAACCTAGCTAGTTGGTGATTGACACTAAATAAAACTTGCTAGTTGATTTTAGATTTAATCGCTTATTTTAAGGGCTGTTGTATTAAGTCATAAGGATATGGAGTTGAAACCAATGATGTTCTGACGCAAAAGAAATTAATAAAAACCCGACTACATGCACATGCAGTTCTTAGTCTTTCGATGAAGAGCAATTTCTATGTAAGTTCTACGAGGCTAAAAAATGTATTTTTCTTTTCGAATTACAAACTCACACGCACAAAAATTAAGAAGCTAATTAAATGATTCAATGCACCTAATGCAAATGACCACTAACATGTAAATTCTAAGATGCAGAAAGTCCCTTGAAACAAGGTGAAATTTCCCAAAAGGCTCCTTCAGTTTCAACTAATCTTTTGATATCCAGAAAGCTAATTCTTGGAAACAAGAACTCTTAATATAAGAAACCAAAATACTCAACAAGAAAAAGAAGAAATCAAAAGACAACCTCCCTTCACAATCAAGCAGGAAACTAGAAGCAAGAAAATTCACTAAAGTCCCAAAAGATGAAGCCAAACGAAAATGAAAAAGGCAACAACAAAAACAAAAACAAGCAACAATGTTTTTTGAGTTTTTGATATTCAAAAACAAAAAGCAAAACAAATGTTTTTGGGCTTTTCAGTTTTATAAAACAAGAGCTTCAAGAAAACCAAGAACAACTATCTCAATCTAAGCCAAAATGAGACCGAATTTGAAGCATCAACTCCAACTATGCCCCCAAACCTTATAAAACTAATGATAGCAAGATCAATAAGGGCAACGGAAGACTAAAAAATCAATCAAACAGCCAAGAGAAATAGTGCAAATTCGTTGCAATACAAAACTCCAAAGAAACAAGAAAAGATCTTCGAAAAATGCAACAAAACCCTAGCTTATGAAACTCAAGAAAACCAATCGAAAACAAATCAAAGAACGCAATGCAAAGCACAACACAAAGACAGGAGCGAGTCAATGAGCAAAAGCTCTCTGTTCTGATAAAGCAGAACAGCCAAGAACGCTCAGAAAGCGATCTTGGAACTCAATCCAGGAGTGCTAGCACTAACAAGAACACTTCGCCAAAAAGATCAGTTTTCGGGCAAACGAAAGAGAACCAAAACTTAAAACCACTTCTGTCACACTCCAGTAAGTACAAAGACTCTGCAAACACAGGCTTCCACAGCCAGAAAAGACCAAAAACACCAGAATCTTGAAATTTCAAATTCAGCCTAGGTATACGCGACCTTTCAGCTATGAAACAGGCGTGTATACGCGTCTGTGTCGAGGGAAATCCGCGTGTACGCGGATCCTTCTACACAAACTCGCGGGTATACGCGACTGTGTGCAAGAAAAACTGCGTATACAAAGAAAGATAATGAAAAATAAAAAGTACAAGCCTGGGAAAGGTATAAAAACTTCAAACTGACTGCAAGAAAGCAAACTGGACTGTAAAAGACAGAAGAAACTGTTGGTAACCTACCAAACAGCTGAAACAACCCAACAGGAGAATCACAAAAATGTGATCCCCAGCGGAGTCGCCAGTTCTGTTTCGGGGATTTAACACCCTAGAGGTTGGTTGGGATTCAACCTCCACACAGCAGGGGCGTACTATTTAACAGAGACTCACACGATCATGCACAGTCATGAAAACGAAATAGAGCAGAACGAGAGGTTTACCCGTTGGTCCTACGTTTGAAGTAGATCCACGTGGAGTTCAAACTCCCTGCAACCGTCCTTCCTCTTTCACCCGAAATACAAGAAGAAACCAGCACAAAGGACAAGTTGTACAGTATATTTCTACTCTATATGTTAGCGAGATTCATATAAAACATTAAATAAATCATCATAAATGCTTGTATAACAAATATTCTTCACACATTAAAGCATACACTGACACGTTTTACTTCGGGAACAGCATGATACTTCTGTATTATCAAAATAGTACGTACAAAAGTAAGTGGAGAGATCACCTGATCCTTCCAAGGCCTTCGCAGACCGTCGTCCGGATCCGTCCAGCCCTTGCCTCGCTAAGACTCCTTCCACACAGGTGCATACGAGATAACATATAAAGGGATGTGTATCTCAAGGAAACAAGGGTTTCCTGAAATGAACTGGGAAAGTGCAGGAGGCACGGGGAATCAGACTTGGATAGGGAACCAACAGAGTATAATAATAATAATTCTCTCTCCCCCCTTTAGGCCATACATATGAGGTCTTTTTATAGTCCCTCCAAGTAGTTTCAGCAGTTGGAAACAGTTGGCCACGGGCTGGGGTGGTTGAACTACTTGAGTAACCATCAACCCAGCGCGAAATTAGGGATTTTTATATATTTTTTAATCATTAAAATGGCATACGCGGAAAAGTCTAGCTGTACTCGCGTATACACGCGGAAAAACACGGGCATAGTCGCGTATGAAGGATTTTCCACCGTTTTTAAGTGAATTTGTAGGGAGAAAAGGAGGATGATGAGCAGCAGCAGCCAGATTTTGAGGGACAGCAGCAGTTGGATATCATTGGACAGCAGCTAGAGGTTGATGAACAGCAGCAAGTACAGGAAAAGGAACAGCAGCAGACAGAGGTTGAAGAGCAGCAGGTTGAGCAAACAATTGAAGCATCTTTTGAGCCACAAGCTAGACAGGATGTTGAGGAAGGACAGCAAGCTAAAGCTGCCTCCTTGACAGTGACCAAAACTGTTCCTAAAAAGAGGAAATTGCCCAAAAAGACAACTTCTAGCTTGCCAAGGAGAAAGAGCGCTAGATTGGCCTTCAAAGGCAAAAGTGCAGTTGGAGAAAGTGCCAAGCATGGAGGTAAATCAGCCATCATCCCTATCCCAAGCGATGACAGTGATAATGAGGCCCGCATTCTTGAAAACCTCCTCATTCACAAAGAAGGGAAAATTGAGGTGTTACAAGAAGATGTTCAAAGGGCGAGGAATTTCAACCATTTCTTGGAGGTTGAAAACAAACAAATGAAGTATCATGCAGCCATTCATGAGGCAAGGGCCATCAAGTACAAAAAGGAGGCAGAAAAGGCGCAAGTAAGAATTGAAGAGCTTATTGGCGAATTTAATGATGAAGAGGAGGAGGACCAGCCTAGGCAAAAGAGGCCTAGAACCATCGGGCTTAGGAGAGCCTTGGAGAAACAGAAAGCTGAAGAACAAGCTCAATTCGAAGCTTTTCCTCTCACTACCCTCTTTGAGCGGGAAATTGAGGAAAACAAGGAAGCTTGGCTTGAGAGGGCTAACCAGCATCTGGAGACCAAGCGTGAGAAGGCAAACAGGGATCTTGAGCTACAGAGAAAGAGAACTCTTCACTTTCAGAAGCTAAACCAATTCGCCCGGCGCAAATTGAAGGTGGCACAAGAAAAATTGAAGAAATTAAAGGAGAGGCGCCTAGCACGGAAAGAGGCAAAAAGCATATCAGCCTTCGATATTTTAGCTTCAGCTTCGGAACATGTCTCTATGGACCCTTGAGGGTCATCCATGCCAATTTTGGGCCTGTTTCGAAAACTTTTTGTTTTTTGGCATTTTTTGGGTTTTTGGCCAAAACTCATAAATGCGCCATTTCAGTTTGATGAGTCGTCAAGGGAGGAGGGTGATACCAATGGATTCCATAATTTCATGAGCAGCTCTCCAGCGATTTTCAGGGCATTTGAAGATCATTCGCCTCCTCAAATTGGCGAAAAACAGCCTCATTTTGCACATTCTGCCCGCCATATCAGCAGTCTGCTATTTTCTGGGTTTTTGCACACAGGTACAGTTTTGAGGGACTTTCAGAGATCAGATTGAGATGATTCGACTTGCATTGGAAATCAGACACAGAGAGCTTTCCAACGAGCCATCATGAGCCTCATTTTGACATCGGGAAGGCTTCCATTTGCATCCAGCAAGTCAGGGGACCTTTTTCAGGCATAAATATGAAGTATTTTTGCAATTTTTGAACTCCAAAAATCTGCTTTTCCCAAATGTGCGTTAGGCTATTTTTATCATGGGAAAATCATGTAAAGTTAATATAATTTCCGTTTTTAGCAGTTTTTTAGATATTTTATGGGATATTTTGTGCCTTGGGCTTTGCAAAGCCTCAAGGACAAGTTTAGATATTTTGACTTGGCCAATGGGATAGCTAGTTGCTCCATGAGGTTTTCCTCCCTCAAGCCTATTTATTCCATGGTTCTCATTGTAAATCAGAGGCTGAACTTGAGAGAAGAATTAATGCAGTGGTCATATGAGCTTTGAAGAATACACTTGAGTTATGATTTTTGGACTGCCTCTTGGATGCTTTTGAGGAATGTTGAAGGCTTGTTGATGGATTCCTTGACATGGTAGAATGGTATAGTGCTTCTTAATGTGTTTTGTCTTCTAGTTTTCACTCATAATTCATTTTTCTTGCCGCTATAGATCAGTAAAGATTGATTTTGAGACATGCCCATGGAGGCACCTCAAAATCCCTGAATCTTCATAGCTTGATGTTTTCTTCTCCCTTAGTTATGCTAAAGAATTCTTAGCTGCTCTTTAGTAACCTAAGGTTTTGTTGCTAAGTTTTATTCATCAGTTCCATGTATGTTGAGTAGGATGTATGGTTTGCCCTACCTACCTATCAGCTACCCATAGTTCTTTCCATAAAAATTTCTCTTTGACTGATTTGTTGCTCATTTTGTTGAACCAAGGAGGCCTAGTCCCGATCTAGCCCTTTGCCTAAAACTATGAAAACTTATTTGTCCAAGTGCCCAATGACTTAGAGACTATGTTTAGGCGTTCCGTCATAGTTTATGAGTTGTTAGTTTGTCTCATATGTTTTCCCCAAAGTCTGATAGCCTTTTCCCGAAGTTAGAGAGTCTTATACCTCTATGTATGGCTGGAATGTTTGATTTCTATGTTTTAATTAGCTTATAGTTATTCCTAGCATGATTAATGGCTTGCTATTACATGTTTATGTCTGCTATTTACTAGTTTGCACTTGAAATCCCTTGTCTTTCACCAACTTATTGTTCATTTAATCCATTTTGCCTAGAGATCCCTTCTATTGTGAATCAAATCGGCCCTACAGCAGCTTTACATCATCACCTCATAAGCTTCCTTGACCTGTTTGACCCCATAGCCCAATTTATCTACATCTTGTTATCCAATTTATGTATTTGATCAGTTTCATCCCTCACAAACTTAAAAAACCAAAAAACTAAAAACATACTTCATAACTAGCCTAATATCAGAACATCGCAAGTAAACACACCGACATCTTTTGCACTTACAGAGAGAGCCCTCTCTGAGTCCAGGAAGGCTAGGTCCTTGGGCTCCAAAGCTTGGTTTGATGTTACATCGTCATTTGGCTAGCCAATCGGCCAAATCACGGGACCCTAACATAATGGCGATCACGGTGGGACTCTGAGTGATTAAAAAAACTTAGTTTCCCTCATCTTTAGAGATCTTTAAGAATACTAGCTGATTGACTTATCCCACCGCTCTCTAACATAATGGCGATCACGGTGGGACCTTGAGTCAAAACATCCTAGGTATCCCTTAGGAACTCTCAAAATCTCAGTCAAACTTAGAAGAGTAGAATCTGGTTGTCTCACCATCCTAGCAAAATGATGACTCAGCTGTAGGATACTCTTCCAAACCTCAGGACTACATAAAACTCAAAAAAACCCCAAAAAAACTCTCTTAGATTGGTTTTTGATAGTATTGGTGGTGGACCATACAAATATACCTCAAAACAACTAAAAATCCACCTGGCGACTCCACTAGCCTCCAGTAGGCCTTACTACCTTGCTAAAATTTAGAATAACATCTGATTGTGCCATCTCATCGCCACTCTAACATAATGGCGATCACGGTGGGACATTGAGTTAGTGACAATCTAAGAACACCTTAGAACTCTAGAATTCCCTTATTTTTAAGAATACTATCTGATTGACTTATCCCACTGCTCACTAACATAGTGACACTCACAGTAGGACCTTCCGAGTTAGTGGCAATCTAAGTACATCTTAGTAACTCCCGAAGTCTCAATCAAGCTTAGTAAACTTAGAGATTGTTTGAAGAGAAGAAAATAGCTCTTTCACCATCTTAGCAAAATGATGAGTCAGTTATAGGAAACTCTTCCAAACCTTGTAGGCACATAAAACTCAAAAAACCCCAAAAAACACTCCTTTAGATTGGCTTTTGACATTTCTGGTGGTGGACCATACAAGTATATCTCAAACAACTGACAATCCACCTGGCGACTCCACTAAACTTCTAGTAAGCCTTACTACTTTTCAAAACTCTAGGCTACTATCCGATAAACCTTTCCCATCACTCACTAACATAGCGGGAGATGGTGGGGCACTGAGTTCATAATAGTCCCGCAAACTCTTATAGACTTTTTAGTCCTTTAGGTACCATAAACAAGCAAGCAGTCCCTAGACTCATTTTTAGAGTAAACTCTTTTTGTTCTCATCACCCTAGCAAAGTGTTGAAACAAGTCTAGAATACTTTAACAAACCATAGGCTGCACATATATTCAGAAAATCCAAAGCATTCTCAGATTAGTTATTGGTGGTGGACCATAGCTATCTTCACAAAAACAATCCATTTCCACCTGGCGACTCCACTAATCCATCCCTTCTATTTTTGACCATCCTTCACCTTAGTAAAACCTTAGAAAACCCACTCATCTAGATCATTCACCAATATCATTCTCTCTAAACTCTGGATCTAAAATATGGCTTCACGAAGAATCAATACCAGATCCCATCCAGACCCAAATCCCCCTATCATAGTAGATGACCCAGAGAAGATTCTGTGGCAAGCGTCCGAAACTGATCATCTAGCTACCCATAGATCCATCCGTAGAACAAGATCTGTACCTAAAACTCGCAATATCCTTCTAGATTCACCTTCGGAAATAGAGTCATCACAAGCTTTTCCCCGAAGCAAATCATATAGTAAGATAAACTTCGACGATCTTGAACCCCTGAACCCATCACAGAGTCCTATTAGAGAAGCTTCACCCACCACTCCTCCTGATTTCCAGCTTCTTTATCAATTTGGCTCCTATCATCCTAGATCTACTCAAAACCAGATCACTAGTCCAAGTTCATCCGCTACACCTGGTCAAACCACCACTGTTCAAACCACTTCATTTCAGCCTACTAGTCCTCATCTTGTACATCATCCATTAGCTCCAGTCATGGCAGCCTGGTACGCACCTTTGGTGCTGCCACCACCTTTAGCTCCTCTCCCAAACAAATGTCAAGACAAGATCCCACACTTTACTGGAGAAGACACCACCACATCTCAACAACATATAAGTAGAATGACTGATGCTTATGAATACCTAGAGGTACAAGACGAGACTGTCCGAATGAGAATATTTGCCCAAAGTCTTGGTGGTGAACCCAAAGCATGGTTCAAAAGCTTAGCTCCAAACAGCATTCATAATATCCCCGAACTGCATCAAATCTTCAGAAATAGGTGGGAAATCCGAAGAAACCCCATTCAAATCCTGTCAGAATATAACAATCTAAAACGGGAAAATGGGGAAAGTGTCCAAGCTTACTGTACTAGGTTCAATAGTGTATATAACTCCCTCCCACCTCATTTCAAACCTCCACTTGGTTTGGCTTTGGCAAAATTTCCTGAGGGTTTTGATCCGGACATGACATATCATTTGAGAGATAAGGATCCCCCTACCTTGGAGGAAATGCAACAAATAGCTATAAAAGCAGATGCCAACTTAGCTGAAAAAAGAACCAGAACTAGATCAGAGAGAAAGGTCACATATAGAGATGAGGTCTCCACTTCGTCACCTTCCCTAGATCCCAGAATAGATGACTTAGTCAAATCCATGGCTAAAATGTGGGAAAAGATCAATGAAAAATCTCTTGTTAGAGACAACCAGCCGAACCCTCCAATCAGAAACCGAAACCAAAACTTTAGGAGGGAACAACCCCAAAACAGACCAAGGGATAATGACCAACAGATCAGGCCACCATTCAATGAAAACTATGTAGAAGAAGATGATAGGGACTCAGAACCTCTTGATGAACATCATTTAAACCTCATAGGGTCTGACAATGAAGGTGAGGTGTACCTCACCGAAGAAGAACAAGCCTTATTTTCGCCTAATCAAGATGAGACCAATTATGAGGATCTTGATGACCCTGCCATAGAATTTCAAAATGCTATTGAAGAAGCCCACAGGCAATATGACCTTAGGAGCAAGAGAAACCAAGATAATTTCAAGAGAGGTAACTCTGATACTGCTAAAGCTCCAGATACCATCCTCAAAAGAGCATCAAGCAGTGACAAAATCAAGGTTGAAAAGACTGATCAAAGCCAAGCTAAAGTTACCCAAACTAGTCCTCTCTCATATACTCCTGATACTTCTACCAAGGTCACCAAAACAACTATGGCAAGCAAAACCCCTAAACAAGGTCAACAAACTCAGAACATAGACAAGGTCTTAGCTGAAAAGGCTGAAACAAACACATCTAAACTTCAAGTGCCTTTTAGCTTTGAAGGCGAAATCGCTAAGATCAAAATCACCATGCCTCTTACTGAACTCATTGCCCAAAACTCTTATAAATCCCAAGTACTAAAAGTCTTAAATCTAGGGAATGATGCAAACACTGTTAATCTCACTGATGACATTCCCGAAGTATTGTTTGGTCCAAAGGTAGAGGGAAAATTCCAAGAGGGAGCTACTCTTCCATTTTACATTAGCCTAAACATCCACGACCAAATCCTCCACAATGCCATGCTAGACTCCGGCGCCTCGCATAATCTTATGCCGAAGGTAGTTATGGAAAGATTAGGCTTGGAAATCACAAGACCATACAAAGACTTATACTCATTTGATTCAAGCAGAGTCCAATGCCTAGGTTTGATCAAAGACCTTTGCTTTAGTCTGGCCCAAATACCCGCGAAACATCTAATCATGAATATAGTAGTGGCAGACATTCCTCCCAAGTATGGGATGCTTCTATCTAGATCTTGGGGAGCCAAACTCCAAGGGAATATTCAACTGGACATGTCATATGCCACCATTCCGGTGTTTGGTCAGAACAGGATACTATACCGCGAATCACACATGAAATACATGATTAGCAGTCAAGATAGGCCCGATAACATTCCGATGTGTTCTTTGCGCTCCGACTTAAACTCTTTCATTATGCATATTGATGTAAACTTGGAGGAAGAATCAGAAGAAGCTGATATAGACTTAGATCCACCACATCAGTGGTCCTTGGTACCTTATGATGAGCTGGACACTCAAAACTACCATGATCATGAACAACTATGTCTTGAGGAAAGTAAGTTTCCCCTCTCCAAAGTGGGGTTAGAGCAAGAAGCACAAACTCTCATGTACTATCAAGCAAATTGCTCTAGCTTTAATCAAACACCAGCAGTAACTTGTGGAAATTTCTTCCAGGTAAAAGCCTTAGAAGACCTTCACATCATAAACCTATTTGGAACCCGGGAGAAAGGGAGTTTGATGTTTCTACCATACCTCAAAGATTTATCATCATGTGACCCTCCTACTGCAAATGAAACTTTGACCATAACCTCAGTAGCTCAACACCTTGAGAAAATGCCAGATGAACTTCTTATAAGCAAGGATGACAGTTATCATCCCAGCATACCTGAACTACTGAAATTGGCTCATATTTTGTCTTTTCATGAAGAACTCAGAAATGCCAAAAACAGGAATTTCATGCAAAGTACTAATTTCTACAGAAAAAACAAGGAAAAACATTGTATCACTACCTTTTCCTCAAAGAAAAATTTTAACAAAAGCAAACACGGCAGACTGAGACAAACTGAAATGATCAAGGAAAAAACTAGTGGCCATAGAATTTGCTTTGATTTTAGAAATAATACTGCATCTCCATATAACAAAAATCAGGTTTTTTCTACTCAAAATCATGATTCACCAATTGAAAATATTTCTAATCATGTTTCCTTGCAAGATCATCTTTCAGATCATAAACTTCAGATTCCTTTGCAAAGTAGACAACTTAAAGATTTTTTCCAGTTTTCAGGAGGTAAACCTGATTTCAAGTCCAAAATTGCTAAACCACCCAATATCAGAAATCTGTTCATAAAGGCCATGTTCCCAGTGTTAAATTTCTGTGTTGTTGCATACCTTGATGATGTCACTATCTATTTCAAGAATTATCAAGAGTACATACATTACCTGAAGAAAGCATATAGTAAGGAAAGGAGTGGAAATCAGATATTCAGAGAGGTACAGAGGGAGGATACTGGGTTGTTTAGAGATTCTTGCATGAATCCCTATGTCATGTTAGAAAGAGAAAATTTCCCAAATTTCTCTTTTCAAGAGTTAAGTGGGCCAAGGGTGAGAGGAGATCCTTACGAGGATAAGATGCTGAAATTCCGTCATTTCCAAGATTTTTGAGTTTGAAACATTTTCAGTCATTGTACAAACCATTGTTTGAAATATTGAAAAGATAGGAAAGTCAAAAACAGTAAAAAGCAGAAAAGAGGGCAAGTGAAGATAGAACAAAGGCCCCATGTTCCAAAAAATAGTCTTTCGGAAAGCGAGCAAGTCTAAATGCCGCTGTTGGTACTTCAATGTCTTGTTCAGCTATCTAGCCTAATCATAGCTGAGCATGTTTAAATTTATTTGCTGATAAGTTAGTGAGTGTCAAGATAGTCAACATTGTGTAAGATTGACTTATCACAGAGCTTAGATTAGGGAGAGATTCTGGTTCCACATGCCTAAAACAAAACCAAAGAGAGAAGCGAGGAATGAAAAATATATTGTACATCTTAAGCCCGCTTGTCTAATTTCCTTTTATTGCAGAATAACATTTGTGTGCAGCTTGTCTTTTATGCCGCAAATGCATGACAAATCAGACTGCTTAATCCTGATTTGATCATTTTTAAATTTTATGTTGTAGATTAGAGAATGAAATCCTGTCAAACTGCTTAATCTTGACAGTCGATCTAGTTTTAGGTAGAGAAATGAAAGGAGTTCATCAGCTTAATCTGAACTCCCGGCAGATATAAGAGTAGAAATAGATAGTTTCATTTTGCAAAAAGAAAAATATGCATTGTCAAAAGGCTGCTAGTTCAAATGCGCCAAAGAGAAGAGAAAATGTTAGGAAAGATAGTGGGGTAGGTAGAAGTATCATTGATGTTAACCATGCTGTCATTTTTCAGAAATAACATCAAGAGAAGGGTAAATTTTGCGCCAATGGATAAGGCACCGGTCTTCATAAGCCAAAAATCTGAATTCTGGACACCTCCTGACGAGGAGCTGCCCTCCCCAAATGGAGCCACTGTTAGCCATCAGTATTTTTTACATGTTAGTGATGACTATATCTTCAACTGAGTTTTCTAGAAACTGATTTCCTTATGTCAATATGTCATCCAGAAAACCCTCCCAAAACTTTTTTCGCCTTTCTACCTATTCAGTCCACCCCTGGCAACATCAAAAACCTCATATCACAATCCTATCTAGCTTCAGCCTTATTGGTCTGCCCATCAGCTTTAAAAGGCAAATCCGCATCTGTTTCAATAGTCTCCCCTATGTTAGGAAGTGGCGTTTTAGGACATTTCACCTTTGGAAATCATCAAAAAGCCAAGAAGCCTCCATCTGCAGCAGACCTACCATGACTGATCCCTTAATTTGCAAATGAAGTTGACAAACAGCCTTAAGTTGCGCCACTCATATTCCTTAGGTCTCAGCACTGCATAAAGCCCAATCTCAAGCTGACTAGTAGGTTTTTCACAGTGTTCTATGGTTTCTACAAAGGCAGGAAAGATAACTTCATCTCAGGAAGAATTGCTTGATCTACACTTAGAGGAACAGCTGCTTCTAAATGTATTGTGAGCCTGAGATGAAGCTGCAAAACAAAAGTCACTCATCAGGACCTTACAGCTCTTTCCAGCATGAAAATCACAGTAAGAAAGGGTCGCCATTATCTCAGCAAAATGGTAAAATTGTCAAGGCCCAGAACCTCCTTCATTTACAAGCAGAGGGTTAGGGCGCCTCCTTCATACATAAGCAGAGGGCGCAGGCCAGTGTTGACTCAGAAGGTTGCAAAAGTCCAGGTTTGCCTTTACTAAAACAATGAAACAATATCTTCAGGTTTCATGAATGTAATTGATGACCATAACAGGAATATAGTGGAAATATGATAAGCTCAAAGGAAAGGGGAGTTTGGCCTGATAAAGGAGCTCATTTCAAACTTGCAAACCATATGGATTGTTGAACTCTAGAAGGACCTGTCATCAATAAACATTCCAAAGCATAAATACTCTGCCTATCCACAAGATCAAATAGAACAGATGGTAACCAATGCAATTACACAAGCAGGAGAAAGGTCTTGGTTTTTCAAGAAAGCACTGACCTTCATAGTCACAAAGGCTATTTGTCAAAGTAATCAATCATGAGATGAACAAGCCAAATATCTAAAATCAGCTTTGGGACAGTACAGGGAGATAGTATTACTCTGGCTAGGGTTTCTGCTGACACACAATGATGCTTGCAAGTGAATATGCTAAGACTGATGTTTTTCAAGAGATTTCTTACCACTACATTCAGAAAAAGGCTGTGTCGAACCTAGTGGTCAAAAAGTCTCCGGACACCTTATCTGATGAAGAGCCTCCTCCATGCATGAGTAGAGGGCCGAAACTACTGCAGGGTGCTGAAACTGATTGATACAAGAAAGCAGTGGAAGGATGCCAAAAAGGAAGAAAGGTCATTTCACAGATGAATGATAGTGCTGATAATGTAAAGGTATTGATACTCCTATTTCAAGAACTATTTATCATACTGTACATCTAGTGGAAAGGAGAAAATATTGAACATATTGTATGCTATTAATGCCAAAGGAGCAGTTGATTTAAAAATGGTTAAAGACATTCCATGATCACCTATCCAGAAATCTAAGGAAATCCCTTCTGAGTAAGCAGATAAGTCTAGTATGAAAGGATGCAACCTAAAAAAGGTGTATTTACAGTCCAGAGAAAAAACTTGTGAAACACCTAGAAGCAGCAATTTATCACTGGGAAAGTAAAACAGTGACCAAGGTTGAGTCATGGAATGCATGATGACAGGTATACAAATGCTATAAATAGACAAAGAAGCAGTTTGATAAATGGTCAGTCTTTGAGTTTAAGGCAAGTGCGTTCCTCCCACCATTCAAAAGACAGATATATCATCACTGATGTACCTTCAAGCAGGAAGTTGTTTGAAACAAAAAGGAGGCGCCTTTGAAATTGAGAAGCCCTATGCAAATCCAAGTTGGGTCAGTGAACTTGGCACCTTCTGTGTTAAAGATTGGAGAAAGCAGTCAAAAGACCGAAGATTGTCAAAACAGGCCTACAGAATCATGGCCTAGCAGCAACAAACCTATTTCAGGTATCTCATTGGCAATTTTATAACGCTGTTACGGAAGTAATGAAGAATTTGTTGAAGTTGCTTAGGTTCAAAGCCCGGGGGTAGAATCAAGGATCGGATGTATATATTCAAGTTACAAACCCAAGGTTTGAACACTAAACAAAGTTAAAAAATTAATGTTCAACTGACCGTTGGGATGCTTGTTTGAAAATGATATAAGTTTGAAGTGTGAGAGTGGGAAATTCACTTTCAAAAACTAGAGTCAAAATCCCGTGCATCCCCAGCATCAAACAAGCAAGAAAACCGGGCGAAAATTCACAAATTTGCATTCAACAGCGGCGCGACGTGCCTGGGCATCATTTTATAAATGTTTTCAACGCCGGCGCGACGTGCCTGTAGGTGGGCGCGACGTGCCTGTAGGTGGCCGTCCGACCACACGACAGGTCGACCCGACAGGCCCGATAAGGGTTTTTTCTGTGCGACGGGTTTGTTATCAAGAATGCCGCGCAAGTGTCAAGGGTCCCCCACAGTGTTTTAGCTTTCGAAGGCAGGTGTTTATCAAAATTCGAGGTATTTTATATACTTCCCCCATCAAATTTCGAGGTTTTGATAAAGAACAATAAGCTTTAAAACCCTGGACCTTGTCATTTTAGTTAAAGGCACAAGCAGTCATTTTTACACAGCAAGTTGAAGTTTTGGAATATAATAAGAGGCCGAGGTTGGTCATTCAGAGAGCACATATAGAGATACGGGTTTTGAGGTAGAAGGTCAATTTGTCTCTCCTCAAATCGATCAAAAGGCCTAGGTTGTCTTGTGAAGGATTGTGTTTTAAATTAAAAGAGGACTTTCGTTGCAGAAATACAGACCTAATTCTAATAAAGAACCTTTCACACTATCATCCATACATTTCCACACTACTAAAACAGTGAAGTGTACTCAGTGAGGGGGTTTGACATTTTTATTGTTTTGAAAGAGAAGACTCTGGTAATATCTGTCTAAATAGCTTGTTAGTCTTCTAGAAGCTCTGTCATTTTACCTCATCCCTGTGTTCTTGTTGTCTAGACCTGTGTATGATGATTTTCTTGATGAACAAACAGTGAAAGGAGGACACACTCTTGCACAGGACAGAATTGTTGGATGTTTGAAAGTTTCCTTGAACAGGGAGTTTTTTGTGTTAAGGTTGACATCAAAGACTTTAAAAGCAGAGTAGTCAGTGGCATCTTCTCACAGTACACTATTTTAAGCAGATTGCTTTTCACTCACTATATTCTCTCACTGTAAATTTGTTAAAAAGAGTTTCCCAAGGTGAACAGTATACTGAGGAGCATAGTTCGTGGATGGGTTTCTAAACTTTGGAGGCAGAGATACCAAAGTGGTAGGGGATTTCTCAAAACTTTCCAAAGGTGCAGAGTCATTTTCTAAAAGGTGGTACATTAGAGGCAGGGGTATATAGGTATTGATGGACTATTTGAACTCACAAATTTGAAAATAGTTCCTGGCTGAAGCAGAGAGTGTGTTCTCTAAACCACTGTTGCACTGATTTTACACCTCGAATCCAGTTCCATTAACAATGACATGTATCATGTTGAAGATTTGTTAACAGGGATTTTCTGAAGATGAATAGGGCCATTTTCTAGAAGGCAGCATTGTTGATGATCGAGTTTAAAATTGAAGCCAGAGGTACAAAGGTGGTGATTGATTTCTCAAAATTCACAAGTGAAAGGTGTTTTCTTAAACACAGTGAGCTGATATTTCACCTAACCAAAGAGTCTCTTTTCTTTTCCATTGTATGTTATCTTTTATAGAAATCCGTTGACAGAGGTATTTTAAGGTGAATGACCTGAAGAGCGGGGTTTTAATATTTGAGTTTTGTT
>MU968321.1:131917-206563 GCA_034641835.2 Pinus albicaulis | reverse complement strand
CTCATGGTTAATTAATAACCTAATCCACCAATAGAATTCCCCCCGATGTGATTAATTCATAATAAATTACATTGGGCCCGCCCTGTTAATTCCCCATCATCTTGCTTTCCCAATGACCGTTCGATCGATCAATCCAAGATCTACGGTTGTTGTCCATATCGTTGCCCATCCACGTCCGAACGATAATGCGCGATGACCAAGCAGTTTTCTGAACAGTGCCGCGCCACGTGTCGTCTATCGTATGGAATCACTCGCCCTCCTCTGAAAATCGCTCGTCCCCAAAAGCTGTGCGATGGAAACCGCTTACCGCTTGCCTCCCTTAACAAAGCCACCGTACTTGCTGACGTCATTCATTAAAAAATAAAAAAAAAACCCACCAACCTTTGACATTGTGAATAAAACAAATGAACCCGCGTCATTTTTACTATTCCATGCAGTGACTAGTATCCCATGCAATGAATTTCGAAATCAACTGTCGAAGTTTGCCAACTAATTGCAGTCGAGTAATCCAGAGTTCATCCACCATAACCAGTACCTGTTTAGTCACTATTCATTTCCTAGAAAACATGTATTTACCTAAATTCCCGCTGAACTCTGTAAAAATCCTGGTTTTTGTTTTAAATTCCACACGAAAAACTGAAACAGGGTTCAAGATTGGTCTTTAGTTCATTCCTCAATTCCTAGTATTGCAATTACCTGTGACTGTGCCTGTTTTTTCATCAAAACCTGAATTCGTTTCTGAATCCACAAGAACCAGAAATGGAGATTCCCATGGCCTTGAATGTAACACCCTTGAATGCCCCTCATAGATATTTATACTATCTGCCTCTAACAGATAGGGATTTTCAAATTAAAGACCTTGTCCTCAGCGAAAATCCCCTTCGAATTTTTTTCCATTGCAGAAATAACTACCTGAACGGTTCTGACATTTTTGGATTATGGGAATCCAATCTTCCCATGTATCTCCTCCCCTCAGTCCACATTTTTCCTGAAATAATCCATTACTGCCATGAAAATTATGATCCCAATCAACGAGCAGTCTCGTCCCTGAGTGAAAACGTCTTTTTCCCAATAACTGCTCAGTCTATCAACGAAATGCTACAGTTTCAACCTGGTCAAGCCTTGACTCCCCTTTCCATGGGAGACTTACTTGAGAAATTGGCCAATTTATCCCAAGAAGAATTAAATCGCCTCTGCCAAACCTTCATGTTGCCAGAACATCAGCCCAAAGGCCCTCCCCCTTATGGTTATACCTTTTTCACTGATGTGGGGCTTATTTTGAATATGATATCCTCTATAATGGGTTTCAATACTAGTGAATATGTTGATCAATTAACCCTAGTATTTTTGTCAATTTTTACCCCTGGACAGCCCCTGTTGTCAAGTGCGATTTTTCTTCCTACATTGCTGATAAAATCCATGATCAGTTCATGAGATTAGAGATGAAAGAGTGTTCAAATATTCTTCTGTTATGTATCATCTCACGCTTTACTATCAATCAGAGAATTTCCCTTTCCATGCCAAGAAACTTGATGCCAAAGGAAATCCCAGGTCTGTAATCTTTTGGTCTGCCATCACTCTTAATTCCTCTGATTCTCCTTATTCTTACAATGAGTTTATTGACCTATTTGTACACCCTGCAACCACTTTGTTGACAGGAGTCTCCCCTCCTAGGGTCAGTAGTGACATCAAGAAAATTCTCCAACTCTCAAAGCAATACAGGATAGGTGACTGGTACCTATACCGAAATCACACAGAAATCAGGATATATGGGTGTGAGTTATGCCCTTTCAAGTTGCCAAAATATGTCCCAATGAGGCTCTTTGCCTTAGAGTATTTCAGACAGATGATCAATTCAGACATAGTCCATTTTTGCAATGCAAAGAAAAAGGCTCAACTCAGAATTAAGAGTCAATTAGGTCCCTTTGTCTGTAACTCTAGGGATGCTGGAAAAGAAGCTGAAAGAATCTTAGAAGACTATCTAAAATTACAAAAGAGTTTTTATTGGGTACCTTATGACCCAAACAGCTTTATTTGTGATAGATGGATGAAGAATAAATTGTCACCATACATTCATAATAGAATCCCAGAAATTGAACAATATGCCAATATGGATGAATGGATAGAAGGGACATTGATAGAACAAGATAGTGAACAGGTCAGTGTTGAACATGTTATGAAAGACCTTGAAAAAATACTTCACCTAAAATATTTTGGACAGGTGCAAAGACCAGGGATTGGTTCTTCTTCTGTTGGGACTTCTCAACAAATTTTACAGGAAATCAGTGCATTAGCCACAATAGCATCTAAAGGAAAGGAGAAAGAGGCTGATATACAAGTTACAGAGAAATTTACAATGAAAGAACAACCTGAAACTTCTAAAGAATAGGGTCAAATACAAATTTCTCCTACTTAGACCAATGTGGCTGAAATTTCAATTTTACAAACTCCTCTCAATGTAGAAAAAGGTAAGAAGAGAGATGTTGAAGCTGCTACCCCTGTCAGTGGATCTTCAAAATAGCTTGATGTTAAAAAACAAAAATTGAATCCTCTTCCAGAAGTAGAATCTATTCAAGAAATCCCTGATAGCCAGACGAGGGAAGATTTGGGTAGTCAACAAACATGCACAGTCAGTGGGACATCCACTAATTCACAAAGAAAGGAACTACAAAGACAACAAAGTGTAGAAATATCTTCTTTTAAACCACTAGTGAAAGATGCCTGGGATATCAAAAGAACATTCATAAATATAAAGGCTAGAAATGATCCACTAAGGCTTCAAGTTTACAATCAATATTTGAAGATGGTTCCTAAGAATCAACAAATATTGTTGTCAGCTTATGACATCCAATAGGGAAAGATAGTAATGAGTCACTTCAAACCCAAATTAGAGCAGCCTCAAACAGTTGCAGATTATATCAGAACTAATTTTTAAGTTATAGCAAAGGATATTCATCATTTGGATCAGATTGAGCTACATAAGCAAACAGGTGAAATGATTTATTCTACTCTTACTGATAAATCAATGATGACCCATAAATTACAGGATTCTTTGGAGAATACTAATGCACAATTGCAGCTTGAAAAAGCCTCTTCTCAGGCTAAAGACAATAGAATAAAGACTTTGGAGGAAATAATCATTGGATTGGGTCACAATCCTAAAAATGTCAAGGGTATAGAAGCCTTGATCAAGAAAAAAGATGATGATATTGTAGCCTTGAGAAAACAACTGAAATTACCAGCCTCAAGACATCCACAGACTACAGAAATCATGAAGCAAAACTCTGAAGAGGAATTGATGGATTTTCTCTTGAAACTGAATGAGCAACTTAATGAAACCGAAAAAGAGCTTGAAAAGGCATTAAAATACAAGCAGCCTAATATTCCAGCATCTACAACAGAAGTAATTACAGGTGTATCTACAACAGGTCAGCCAACAGAATTATCACAGGTAAATACTTCCAATTTAAGTACCGAAGAATTAATAAAGTCAATGGAGGAATTGAAACTCCAAGTGACAGAGCTCCAAAGAACAAAGGTACAATTAACTACTTTGGAACAAAAATATGATCTCTCGAAGATGAGTGTTGCAGAGAAAACAAGAGAGGTCAACAGGTTAGAAAAATTGGTTAAAGCATTGGAGAAGGATCTCACATTGGAGAGACCTTTAAAGGAAATTAAAGAAATTCTTTGGAACAACATCATCCAGTCAATAAATGATGTCTGGTCCTCAATTCAAATAATATATGAATAGAATGATTTAGTTAAATTCGCTGTGGAAGAAATTCTAAAAGAAAAAGAAGAATTAGGAAACATGCCTGAAGAAGCCAATGAACTTATACATTTTTTGAATACTAAGAACAAGCATCAACTTGAAGAACTTGGCATTCAAGACAACACAGGAACAATTTTGGAGATAAAAAGAGTTCTTACTAAAAGAACTCTCATACAGAATCTAGAACGAAGGTGCTCTGATATGCAAGAAGAAATTCATGCCTTCATAAAAAGATTGGATATTCTGTTAAATAAAGGATTGCCAAGTCCTTTAGTTTCAGAGGATAAAATAATGGACCTTGAAAGTTATGTTGAGAAATTGAACAAGCATGCTGACAATCAGGCCAGTTCCTCAACTAGTTCATGAGTAGCAACATTACCTAAAGGCAAAAATCTTCATGACAGATTGGAAAATTTATTTTATCTCAAGCATGAGGTAAAGCATTTGTTCCCAATTCAACTTACTTTTTTTAGATATACAGAGACAGATGAAACTCTGAGGAAACTGCAAAGAACCAGAATACCAGAAGTAAATGGTGGGAAGAAATGTTAGAAATTTTGTAAAAATTATCCTTACATGAATTTTTGATCATTTACTACAGTAAAGTTATGATAAGAAGGATAAAAGGATAAACCGAGGTCAAAGTGTATCAGTGCAGATAAAGAGTATCAGTAAAACAAAGCAGCCAACATAGAGTTACTAAAGAGGACAGAAATGAGCCAAATCATAGGGACTGCCTCTAGCACATTCTCAAAAGAAGGAAACAACACAACATCAGTTATCATTTCTCTTATCTACGAGACCATCTGTCTCTAGTTTGTTGTAAAATACTTATGAGTCATCCTAGATAATATCTCAACTTTTTAGGAGATATTTTTTATAATTTTTTGTATAAATACTCCCTCAATTAGAGTATTGGGGGTGGATTCTTAGACTTTGCTGTAACATTGACTATTTTGGAATAAAGTGCTTTTGGAGAAATTTTGTGTGGCTTGCTGGATAAGGAATTTATGCAAAAGACTTTTTACAGGATTCTTGAGTCAGAGAACGGATCAATAAGTCATCTATCTCTTATGTTTTAAAGTTTTATATTTTTTTATTATACCATTTATGTTTCATATCTGAATGATTAACGAAAAGAAATAAATCAGAAAGTGCTTAAGTGCAATATGTTTTCAATCGTAGTTATTATAAATTTTTTCTTCTAAACTAGCTTAAACAGTGAATTCTTAATTGCTTCTGTTTTCTAGTTTATGCATTTTGAATATTTAGCAAAGAATTCTTAATTGCTCTTTATTAATAATCATTCAATTTCCCTCTTTTGAATATATTGAGGGATTCTTAATTTCCCTTCAACTATTTCAAGTCCATTTCATTCACCTTAGATCTATAATTGTTCCCTATTTGATTACCTTGCCCTGTGAAACCATCTTTTGTTAAGAAACTTGATCTAGTTAAGCCATCTTCTTTGAATCCATTAGCCCAATGGCCTAAATTACTCAATCTTACCCTCTGCTACAGAATTTCATCACCCAAACAAAATCAAAATCCTTGTACTTTTATAACTAGCCTAATATCTTTTAAAAAAAAGCTAAATATTACAGAGAGAGCCCTCTCTGGGTACATATTGGCTAGATTTTGTACCTAAAAGTTGGTTTGTGGTTACCTCGGACCCCTTTCCTCTTCTCTACAATTTCAAGGAAAATTTGAGTGATAACATAGTGGAGACTCCACTGGGGATCTGAATAATTTATTTGTTACTATTGTTTGCTTTATAAACTACAGACGGAGCCTAAAGTTAGCTAGGTAGCCTTTGAAATTTCTACTGCTCTGCAATTGCATAAGTAAATAAATGTTGCTTCAGTTTATCTTCGGTCTAGTTTATGAACTGAACATTCGGTTTCAGACACTTGATCAGTTAATTTAGTCAAATAAATCTTTAAGAAAATTTAAATCCAATATCTTAAACCTCTTAAAGAGATTATCGAAGTTGTACTATTCATTCTATTTAAACAAAAAACCAAAAAGAGAATCACCTGGAAAACTGGATTCAGAAAGGACTCATTACACCAGGGCTAATCCTGATCCAAATCCACCGCCTGTGTTTGAAAATCTGAATCTGATCCCCAGAATTCTTAGGAGACAAGATAGTCAAGAAAGCTCTGGTAGTTCTCGACCCCTTTATAGATCAATATCCTGTCCTGTGAAGTGGATTTACCTTGAGGACGAACCTTTTGATGAGCGATTTGAAACTTCTTTATTTGTAAATTTTTCTAAATCTGAGTTGTCCAATTTGGTTCCAGACCCAGTATTCCTTGAAGATTTACAGCTTGAATTTGTTACTTCACATCTTGATAAGCATTTGTGAAATTACATACAATCTGAGCTTACCTCTGAAGGAACATCAAACATTTCTGTGATCACTTCAGCTTCTCCAAGTTCATCAACATTTCCTCAAACATCTCAACCTCAAACTACCCCTTCTACTCCTCCACCCACCACTCATAAACCAGCCTCATCTGTTATTCCATCACTACCTCTTCCAATGGAAAACAGATATGCTCCCTTAAGGTTACCAGCCAATCCCGCGACTATGCCCCAAGACTACCAAAATAAAATCACTCCTTTTGATGGTTCTGGTACTTACACTGCACAATAACATACTAAAAAGATGACCGATTATTTTGAAATTTATGAAATAGATGCTGATGATGTAAGAATGAGAATATTTGTCCAAAGTCTTATTAGAGAAGTCAGAACCTGGTTTAGAGCCCTTCCTGCAAACAGTGTTACTGACTTACCAGCTCTTCATAGAACATTTTTAAACAGATGGGAAAAGAAGAAAGATCCTCTTCAAATCTTATCAGACTTTGGAAAACTAAAGATAGGACCAAATGAGACTGTGCAAGATCATTGCACCAGGTTCAATGAAGCTTACAATGTTGTTCCCCAAAATATTAGACCTCCTCCAGATTCAATATTAATCAAATTCCCTGATGGATTTGATTCTGATATGGCGTATCAGCTTAGGGAAAGAGCTCCTCAAACTTTAGAAGAAATGCAAAGTATATCTGTTAGTGTTGAAGCCAACCTGATAGAGAAACGAGCTAGAGCCAGAGCTGAAAGGAGAATGCCTTTAAATGAGGAACCCACATCTTTTGAAAATAAACTGGACGCTATTATTAAAGGAATGGAAAGGCTAGGAGATAGAGTAGAAACAATTGAAAGGAAATCCCCTTGGGATGGTCAACCGAGCAATACTGTGAGAAATCCAAATTTCAAAAGGAACCAAAATCAAAATACTGGAAAAACTGGTCCTGACCAAAATATTAGGCCCCCATTCCAGGAAAATTATATTGAGGCCTCAACTTCTGAAGAACCAACCAAAGATGATCAAATAGACAACTTGAATGAACGCAAGACCGAACCAGAAGTCCTTTTGACTGAAGAGGATCAAGAAGCTCACATTATTAATACATTCCAAACTCATTCAGGAGAATCATTTGACTTCAAGGAGGGATATGACACAGCCATTTACGAAGTCCATAAGCAATATAATTTGAGGAGTAGAAGAATTTATGTCTCGGAAACAAGCAAACAGAAAGCTACAAAACAACCCCTCAAAGGTAAAACTAATACTTCCTCTGTACATATTCTTTCTAGACCCGATCCTAATCCTGCTAACCCAATAATTGAAGATGTATCCGGTAGGAAATGTAGAGGAACCTCCAGAAGTTGACTCGGAAACAACTTCAGCCCACAACCCCACTTCTGAGAAGGAGAAAAATACCGAAAACATAGAAGATAAAGAGAATCCAACTGTTCGAAATACAAGAACTTAGACTGAAAAACCTTTTAATTTGGAAGCTAAAGTAGGCAAATTAAAAATAGCTGTTCCATTGTCTGAATTAGCTAAACATGATGTTTACCGAAGCCAAATCAATAGGTCACTCAATATTACTGGAAATGATGATTCAATAAATTTTTTTGATGACCAACCTAGATTACTTTTTGGCCCTGAAGTAAATGGAAAACCAGGAAGTGGAGGAACTCCTCCATTCTATGTGAGTTTGAGCATACATGATAAAATACTTCATAATGCCATGCTTGATTCTGGGGCATCTCACAATCTAATGCCCAAGGCTGTAATGGAGAAATTAAACCTAGACATCACCAGACCATACAAAGACCTTTTTTCCTTTGATTCAAATCAGGTGAGATGTTTAGGATTAATCAAATATTTTTGTGTTTCATTGGTTCAATACCCTGCAAAATTTTTTTTAATGGATATAGTAGTAGCAGATATTCCTCCAAAATATGGTATGCTATTGTCCAAATCTTGGGGTGAAAAACTTGGAGGATCTCTTCAATTGGACATGTCATATGCTACTATTTCAGTGTTCGGTCAACCTAAGAGACTATACAGAGAAAATTTAATGAAATATGTGGTCAGTAGTCAGGAGAAACCTGAAAATTTCCCCATCTACTCAGTACACTCTGATATGGATTCATTTATTCTTTATAATGCTGAATTTGATCTTCCCACTGAATTAGAAGTTCCAGCAACAGAACCAAAAGAAATTGAAAATAAAAAATCTAATGTTCAAATCCAGGAAATCTCTGAGGAAAATGAAACATCAGATACCCAAGAGAAACTAGAAGAAAATAAAAAACCAGATCTCACTATTAATAAAGTTCCTGAAACACCTGACACCAATTATGAACATGAAATTCTTTGGCATTTAGAATTTGATGGTTCAGTTAATAAATTAGGAGTATGAGCTGGAATTTGGATACACAACCTTGAAAATGATCATACTGAAGGCCATGCTTACAGATTAAACTTTAAGTGCACCAATAATATGGCAGAATATGAAGCTCTTTTGCTGGGGCTTAAACTTGTCAAAATATTAGGGGCAATTAGAGTATCTGTCATAGGAGATTCTGATTTAATCATTTAACAGATTAAAGGACACTTTTTTACAAATTATCCCAGACTGAGAGAATATAGAGAAATAGTTGTAGAGATTCTCAATACTTTTCTACAGACTCAGCTTGCTAAAATCCCAAGAAAACAAAATTTGCATGTTCATAGTCTTGCAATGTATGCCAGCACTTGTAAATTACCATTCGAACCTAATCATCAGTTCATAGCTGAGATTAGACACAGACCAGCTATACTAGACAATTTTAAGAACTGGCAAGTGTTTGCAAGTAATGAGCAGATTAACAATTTCTTGACTTTCGAGAATGAATTTTCTAATAACAACATAGATGAAGATACAGTCATTGAATATAATCAAATAAATGAACAAGAAATAAAAATTTCAGAAGAAAATGCAATTCAAATGCTTCATCCAACAAAGTTCACCAAAAAGGAAATGCAGGACCTCAAACAAATGGAGGTTGATGAGATTATAGAAGATGAATATGAGATCATTAATTTAAAAGATAATCATTTGCCTAAAGGATTAACTCCTCTAGAAGATATTTTTGATTCTAACGATATTCCAAAGAAACCCAAGATGGAACCATTGAAAGCAGATATTGAGGAATATAATTTGGGAACCGAAGAAAATCATAAAATGATAAAGTTATCTAAATCTTTGTCTCCTGATCAAAAATTAAAATATGTTGAACTAATGAGAGAATTCCAGGATGTCTTTGCCTGGAGTTATGAAGACTTGAAATCATATGATCCCTCTATAATTCAGCATACAATACCTTTGAAAGAAAATCAGAAACCATTTAAACAGAAACTAAAAAGAATTAACCCTGCTACTCCGTTCAATTGAAAAAGAAATCAAAAGAATGTATGAAGCAAGGATAATTGCTCCCATTAGATTTTCAGAGTGGGTGTTTAATTTAGTACCTACTAGGAAGAAAACTGGAGAGACCAGATTATGTGTTGATTTAAGAAATGTAAATAAGGTTTCTTTGAAGGATAATTACCCTTTACCTAAAATGGATCACATTTTACAAAGGGTAGTAGGTGCTTCTAGGATTTCTCTTCTAGATGGATTCTCAGGATACAACCAGATTCTGGTTCATCTTGATGATCAAGACAAAACAACTTTTACAACACCATGGGGCACATTCAAGTACGTTAAAATGTCATTCAGGCTTAAAAATGCACGATCAACCTTCCAAAGAGCAATGGACATCACATTTGCAAAATAAATTCATGATTTTCTTGTTATATATCTGTATGATTTAACTATTTTTTCTAAATCATATCAACAACATTTGGACCATCTCAGACAAGTATTCATAAAATGCAGAAAATATGGTATTTATTTGAATCCAAAGAAGTCCTTGTTTGGTCTTGAAGAAGGTAAACTCTTGGATCATATCATCTCCAAAGATGGTATTAGAATTGATCCCGCTAGAATAGAAGCTATATTGCAGATACCCCACCCTAGAAATGTTAAAGAACTTCAAGCTTTCATAGGAAACATTAATTTTTTGAGAAGATTCATATCTAGCTTAGCTGAATTAATTAGATTACTTACTAACATGTTAAGAAAGGATTCAAGTATTAAATGGACAGTAGAAGCCAAACAAGCATTTGAATAAATTAAAATGGCTTTGACTAGAACACCAGTTCTTACCAGCCCACAATTTGATAGAGACTTCATAATATTTTCATTTGCATCAGAACATATTGTAGCAGCTGTTTTATTACAAAAGGATGATCAAGGATGTGAAAAACCTATATCTTTTTTTAGTAAAGCACTAAGGGATGCATCATTAAAATACAACATCATGGAAAAACAAGCTTTTTCACTTGTAAAAGCCATTAAAGATTTCAGAATCTATATATTGTATTCTCATGTGATAGCCTATGTACCGAATGCTGTTGTCAAAGACATCTTAACTCAAGATGGAATTGAGGGAAAAATAGGTAAATGGATTGCTACCATATTAGAATATGATATTGAAATAAAACCTACAAAGCTCATAAAGGGACAAGGATTGGCTCAACTCATGATAGAAATAAATTGTCAAGCCCTGGATATTAATGAATTGGATAACGAACAGGAGATGGAGACTCCACAAATCAGCCAGGCCTTCTTAGATTCACCTTGGTATGCTGATATAATTTATGTATTGTTAAACCTGCAAGCTCCTCCAGGGTTATCCAGAACAAAGAAAAGAGTTTTAAAGATGTCATCTTCAAAGTTTTGTATTTTAGATAATGTTCTTTTTTGAAAAAATCATGAAGGTATTCTATTGAATTGTTTATTAAAAGATGACGCTGATAAGGCTCTCCATGAATTCCATGCAGGAGACTGTGGTGGACATCTTTATTGGAAATCAACTGCGGACAAGATCCTAAGGGCTGGATTTTATTGGCCAACCTTGTTCTCTAATGTAAAGAAATTTGTCACTACTTGCCATAAATGTCAAATCTTTGAAGGCAAGAGAAAGCTATTACCTTTACCCCTGAAACCAATTTCCACTGAAAAACCTTTCCAACAATGGGGCCTGGATTTCATTGGAGAAATCCATCCTCCTTCCTCTGGCCAACACAAATATATCCTCACTGCCACGGACAATTTTACCAAATGGATATAAGCAATTCCTTCCAGACAAGCCAATGACATTGTGATCATAGGATTCCTAGAAAGCAATATATTAGCAAGATTTGGTTGTCCTGAGAAAATCATAACTGATAATGCTGCTGCCTTCAAATATAAGAAAATGATAAGTTTCTGTAATAAATATCATATCACCTTAAGCCATTCTACAACATATTACCCTCAGGGTAATGGACTGGCTGAATCTTCCAACAAGAGTCTCATCAATATTATTAAGAAATTATTGGAGGAAAACAAGAGAAATTGGCACAAGAAACTTACAAATGCACTGTGGGCAGACAGACTCACCACCAAAAAATCTATTGGGAACAGTCCTTATGAGTTAGTTTATGGTATTGAAGCTGTATTTCCTTCATCTTTAGGAGTTCCTGTAATGAAATTACTTCAAGAAGCTCAGGTTGAACCTAATGATATTCAAAGGAGAATAAATCAGACTATCAATTTGCAGCAGACCAGAGAGGAAGTATATCAGAGATCCCAAGTATTGCAGGAGAAACTAAAAAAGATATTTGACAAAAGGACAAAGGCAGAAGATTTCCAACTTGGAAACAAAGTTTTAAGATGGGATTCCAGGAGAGAGGATAAGGGAAAACATGGGAAGTTTGACTTCCTATGGAAAGGACATTATATTATCCATGCTTTACAAGGAAATAATACATATTTTCTGAAAAACTTGGATGGTACAGAAACTGAAGATGGACCAGTTAATGGTCGAATGTTGAAACATTACTTTGATCCTATTTATTAGAATATCCTGATTTTTAACATGTACATATTATATCCTTTGTAATGTATCAGTTTTGAGTGGATAGTAACTTGCTGGAGTTGAAGCCCGAGGAGAAGGCCCTAAGCTTCAGAAGTATTACTGTCATACATATAATAAAGCAACAAGCAGAAGAAGATTCCATTGTTCAGTCAAAATCATTCTGAGGGCAACTGACCTGCTGTTCTTGAATTTTCACCAGGAAAAGCCATCCCCAAGTGGAGCCAGTGTTAGAATCCTATACCAATAGGTGTCATATATCATGATTTACTTGATGGACTATGTAATATGTTCATACATTTTCTTGTTGCAAAGGTTTTCCATATTATCAAAAAATTAAAAAATTTAAAAAATGTAAAGAGGGTATAACCTAAAAGAAAAATCAAAGGGTGAAAAGAATAAAAATGGCCAAAAAAGTAAAAGAAAATGAACCCCACCAAAAGAAAGGCCAAGGAAAGTGTGCAAGTCTAAATGCCACTACTTTTTTCTCTTATGTAATAAACAAATTGTTTGCAACTTGTATCTTATGCCACAATTTATGAACAGTCAAACAGTTTAAACTTGGCTAGTTCATCTTTCAATTTTATGTTTTAGAGATAGAGAATAAATCTGACCAAACTGTTTAATCTTGGCAGATAAGTAGATAGGTAGAGTAAATAAAAGGAGCTCAATAGTCTAATTTGATCCCTTGGATGTAATAAGGATAGAATTAGGTAGATTTCCACATGTAAAAGAAAAAAGTGTGATAAGGGTTTGCAAGTCTAAGTGCACCCTAATAAAGAAGAATAAATGATAGGGTAAAGTAGGTAGGGTAGGTGGATGATGTTGCAGAATTACATGTGATGGATAATGACTCTAGATGTGTTAAATCTTTACTTTCATCACAAATGCAAAGGCAGACACTACACTGGAAGAATTTCAAGCAAAGCAAAGTCAAAATTATTAACTTCCATTCTCATCTTTCCCTAAAAATTTCACTAATTTCCCCTAAGTACTAAAGCATTTGAAAATTAGAGGGGCTCAAGGCATTTCCTTGACTTTTGGAGGGATCGGACCCTCGGCCCAATAATTGGAAAAGCCTAAGTACTTAAAATCATTCATCATGACATTTATTCACTTCTAAAAAATATTTTCCTAAGTAAAATCCTATTTTACTTAGGAAAATTATGCAATATTTCATAAAAAACCTTCTCATCCAAGCATAAGTTAAATACATTAATTTAATGTTTTACACTTAGCGCTTTTTATTCATTTTCCATATTAATTTCTAATTTATTATTTAAATCCCTACAAGTTTCCCCTTTTCCCGTATTATTTTAATAAAATTCCCAAATTAATTTAATATTCCACCCATTGGTTGAAAAATAACCATATAATTATTAAAAGTGATTAATTGGTTGGAATTTCCAGTTAATAAACAAACTCGACACTCCGCCATATAAAAGGGATTAATTAGCCCTCATGGTTAATTAATAACCTAATCCACCAATAGAATTCCCCCCGATGTGATTAATTCATAATAAATTACATTGGGCCCGCCCTGTTAATTCCTCGTCATCTTGCTTTCCCGATGACCGTTCGATCGATCAATCCAAGATCTACAGTTGTCGTCCAAATCGCTGCCCATCCACGTTTGAACGATAACGCGTGATGGCCAAGCGGTTTTCTGAACAGTGCTGCGCCACGTGTCGTCTATCGTATGGAATCACTCGCCCTCCGCTGAAAACTGCTCATCCCCAAAAGCTGTGCGATGGAAACTGCTTACCGCTTGCCTCCCTTAACAAAGCCACCGTACTTGCTGACGTCATTCATTAAAAAAAAAAAAAAAAACCCGCCAACCTTTGACTTTGTGAATAAAAAAAATGAACCCGCGTCATTTTCACTATCCCATGCAGTGACTAGTATCCCATGCAATGAATTTCGAAATCAACTGTCGAAGTTTGCCAACCGTTACCTTGCTGAAGAAAATTGCAGTCGAGTAATCCAGAGTTCATCCTCCATAACCAGTACCTGTTTAGTCACTATTCGTTTCCCGGAAAACAGGTATTTACCTAAATTCCCACTGAAATCTGTAAAAATCCTGGTTTTTGTTTTAAATTCCACACGAAAAACTGAAACAAGGTTCAAGATTGGTCTTTAGTTCATTCCTCAATTCCCAGTATTACAATTACCTGTGACTGTGCCTGTTTTTCATCAAAACCTGAATTCGTTTCTGAATCCACAAGAACCAGAAATGGAGATTCCTGTGGCCTTGAATGTAACACCCTTGAATGCCCCTCACAGAGATTTAGACTATCTGCCTCTAGCAGACAGGGATTTTCAAATTAAAGACCTTGTCCTCAGCGAAAATCTCCTTCGAATTTTTTTCCATTGCAGAAATAACTACCTGAACGGTTCTGACATTTTTGGATTATGGGAATCCAATCTTCCCATGTATCTCCTCCCCTCAGTCCACATTTTTCCTGAAATAATCCCTTACTTCCATGCAAATTATGATCCCAATCAACGAGCAGTCTTGTCCCCGAGTCAAAACGTCCTTTTCCCAATAACTGTCCAGTCTATCAATGAAATTCTACAGTTTCAACCTGGTCAAGCCTTGACTCTCCTTTCCATGGGAGACTTACTTGAGAAATCGGCCAATTTATCCCAAGAAGAATTAAATTGCCTCTGCCAAACCTTCATGTTGCCAGAACATCAGCCCAAAGGCCCTCCCCCTTATGGTTATACCTTTTTCACTGATGTGGGTAGGCTTATTTTGAATATTATATCCTCTATAATGGGTTTCAATACTAGTGAATATGTTGATCAATTAACCCTAGTATTGTTGTCAATTTTTACCCTTGGACAACCCCTTGTTGTCAAGTACGATTTTTCTTCCTACATTGCTGATAAAATCCATGATCAGTTCATGAGATTAGAGAATGAAAGAGTGTTCAAATATTCTTCTGTTGTATATCATCTCATGCTTTACTATCAATCAGAGAATTTCCCTTTCCCTGTCAAAAAACTTGATGCCAAAGGAAATCCCAAGTCTGTAATCTTTTGGTCTACCATCACTCTTAATTCCTCCGATTCTCCTTATTCTTACAATGAGTTTATTGACCTATTTGTACACCTTGCAACCACTTTTTTGACAGGAGTCTCCCCTCCTAGGGTCAGTAGTGACATCAAGAAAATTCTCCAACTCTCAAACAATACAGGATAGGTGACTGGTACCTATACCGAAATCACACAGAATCAGGATATAAGGGTGTGAGTTATGCCCTTTCAAGTTGCCAAAATATGTCCCAATGAGGCTCTTTGCCTTAGAGTATTTCAGACAGATGATCAATTCAGACATAGTCCATTTTTGCAATGCAAAGAAAAAGGCTCAACTCATAATTAAGAGTCAATTAGGTCCCTTTTTCTGTAACTCTAGGGATGCTAGAAAAGAAGCTGAAAGAATCTTAGAAGACTATCTCAAATTACAAAAATAAGGATGAAAAATAAATTGTCACCATACATTCATAATAGAATCCCAGATTGAACAATATGCCAATATGGATGAATGGATAGAAGGGACATTGATAGAACAAGATAGTGAACAGGTCAGTGTTAAAAATGTTATGAAATACCTTGAAAAAATACTTGACCTAGACTCTTTTGGACAGGTGCAAAGACCAGGGATTGGTTCTTCTTCTGTTGGGATTTCTCAACAAAATTTACAGGAATTCAGTGCATTAGCCATAGTAGCATCTAAAGGAAAGGAGAAAGAGGCCGATATACAAGTTACAGAGAAATTTACAATGACAGAACAACCTGCAACTTCTAAAGAACAGGGTCAAATATAGATTTCTCCTACTTAGACCAATGTGGCTGAAATTTCAATTTTACAAAATCCTCTCAATGTAGAAAAAGGTAAGAAGAGAGATGTTGAAGCTACTACCCCTATCAGTGGATCTTCAAAAAAGCCTGATGTTAAAAAACAAAAATTGAATCCTCTTCCAGAAGTAAAATCTGTTCAAGAAATCCCTGATAGCCAGACGAGGGAAGATTTGGGTAGTCAGCAAACATGCACAGTCAGTGGGACATCCACTAATTCACAAAGAAAGGAACTACAAAGACAACAAAGTGTAGAAATATCTTATTTTAAACCACCAGTGAAAGATGCCTGGGATATCAAAAAACATTCATAAATATAAAGGCTAGAAATGATCCACTAAGGCTTCAAGTTTACAATCAATATTTGGAGATGGCTCCTAAGAATCAACAAAGATTGATGTCAGCTTATGACATCCAACAGGGAAAGATGGTAATGAGTCACTTCAAACCCAAAGTAGAGTAGCCTCAAAGAGCTGCAGATTATATCAGAACTAATTTTGAAGTTATAGCAAAGGATATTCATCCTTTGGATCAGATTGAGCTACATAAGAAAACAGGTGAAATGATTTATTCTACTCTTACTGATAAATCAATGATCACCCATAAATTACAGGATTCTTTGGAGAATACTAATGCACAATTGCAGCTTGAAAAAACCTCTTCTCCGGCTAAGGACAATAGAATAAAGACTTTGGAGGAAATAATCATTGGATTGGGTCACAATCCTAAAAATGTCAAGGGTATAGAAGCCTTGATCAAGAACAAAGATGATGATATTGCAGCCTTGAGAAAACAACTGAAATTACCAGCCTCAAGACATCCACAGACTGCAGAAATCATGAAGAAAAACTCTGAAGAGGAATTGATGGATTTGCTCTTGAAACTGAATGAGCAACTTAATGAAACCGAAAAAGAGCTCGAAAAGGCATTAAAAGACAAGCAGCCTAATATTCCAGCATCTACAACAGAAGTAATTACAGGTGTATCTACAACAGGTCAGCCAACAGAATTATCACAGGTAAATACTTCCAATTTAAGTACCAAAGAATTAATAAATTCAATGGAGGAATTGAAACTCCAAGTGACAGAGCTCCAAAGAACAAAGGTACAATTCACTACTTTGGAACAAAAATATGATCTCTCGAAGATGAGTGTTGCAGAGAAAACAAGAGAGGTAAATAGGTTAGAAAAATTGGCTAAAGCATTGGAGAAGGATCTCACATTGGAGAGACCTTTAAAAGAAATAAAAGAAATTCTTTGGGACAACATCATCCAGTCAATAAATGATGTCTGGTCCTCAATTCAAATAATGTATGAACAAAATGATTTAGTTAAATTGGCTGTGGAAGAAATTCTAAAAGCAAGAGAAGAATTAGGAAACATGCCTGAATAAGCCAATGAACTTATACATTTTTTGAATACTAAGAACAAGCATCAAATTGAAGAACTTGGCATTCAAGACAGGATATGAACAATTTTGGAGATAAAAAGAGTTTTTAATAAAAGAACTCTCATGTAGAATCTAGAACGAAGGTGCTCTGATATGCAAGAAGAAATTCATGCCTTCATAAAAAGATTGGATATTCTGTTAAATAAAGGATTGCCAAGTCCTTTAGTTTCAGAGGATAAACTAATGGACCTTGAAAGTTATGTTGAGAAATTGAACAAGCATGATGAAAATCAGGCCAGTTCCTCAACTAGTTCATCAGCAGCAGCATTACCTACAGGCAAAAATCTTCATGATAGATTGGATAATTTATTTTATCTCGAGCATGAGGTAAAGCATTTGTTCCCAATTCAACCTACTTTCTTTAGATATACAGAGACAGATGAAACTCTGAGGAAACTGTAAAGAACCAGAATACCGGAAGCTAAATGGTGGGAAGAAATGTTAGAACTTTTGTAAAAATTATCCTTACATGAATTTTTGATCATTTGCTACAGTAAAGTTATGATAAGAAGGATAAAAGGATAAACCGAGGTTAAAGTGTATCATTGCAGATAAAGAGTATCAGTAAAACAAAGCAGCCATCACAGAGTTACTAAAGAGGACATAAATGAGCCAAATCATAGAGACTGCCTCCAGCACATTCTCAAAAGAAGGAAACAGCACAACATTAGTTATCATTTCTCTTATCTACGAGACC
Source organism: Pinus albicaulis (assembly GCA_034641835.2). Classification (NCBI taxonomy): domain Eukaryota; kingdom Viridiplantae; phylum Streptophyta; class Pinopsida; order Pinales; family Pinaceae; genus Pinus; species Pinus albicaulis. The sequence continues at coordinate 188,416 of MU968321.1, read as the reverse complement.
ATCTGTCTCTAGTTTGTTGTAAAATACTTATGAGTCATCCTAGATAATATCTCAATTTGTTAGGAGATATTTTTTATAATTTTTTGTATAAATACTCCCTCAATTAGAGTATTGGGGGTGGATTCTTAGACTTTGCTGTAACATTGACTATTTTGGAATAAAGTGCTTTTGGAGAAATTTTTTGTGGCTTGTTGGATAAGGAATTGATGCAAAAGACTTTTTATAGGATTATTGAGTCAGACAACGGATCAATAAGTCATCTATCTCCTATGTTTTAAAGTTTTATATTTGTTTATTATACCATTTTTGTTTCATATCTGAATGATTAACGAAAAGGAATAAATCAGAAAGTGCTGAAGTGCAATCTGTTTTCAATCGTAGTTATTCTAAATGTTTTCTTCTAAACTAGCTTAAACAGTGAATTCTTAATTGCTTCTGTTTTCTAGTTTATGCATTTTGATTATTTAGTAAAGAATTCTTAATTGCTCTTTATTAATAATCATTTAATTTCCCTCTTTTGAATATATTGAAGGATTCTTAATTGCCCTTCAACTATTTCAAGTCCATTTCATTCACCTTAGATCTATAATTGTTCCCTATTTGATTACCTTGCCCTGTGAAACCATCTTTTGTTAAGAAACTTGATCCAGTTAAGCCATCTTCTTTGACTCCGTTAGCCCAATGGCTTAAATTACTCAATCTTACCCTCTGCTACAGAATTTCATCACCCAAACAAAATCAAAATCCTTGTACTTTTATAACTAGCCTAATATCTTTTCAAACAAAGCTAAATCTTACAGAGAGAGCCCTCTCTGGGTACAGATTGGCTAGATTCTGTACCTAAAAGTTGGTTTGTGGTTACCTCGGACCCCTTTCCTCTTCCCTACAACTTCAAGGAAAATCTGAGTGATAACAGATTCCAACCCCATGAAACACATCCTTAGCCATCAAACCATAGGGGGAAAATACTCTAAATGGTTTGTCATCCCTAAAATTTTTATTTGGAGTTTTCCATTGCTAAATATAAAAAATCCCTAGCCTTTGCTGAGCTTCTTACTGAATTGCCTCCAAATGATGAGGAAACTGTGGCCATGGTTCCTTTTGTTGACAAATCCTTGTTCCTCATTAGTACTTTTGATCCTTGGTATGAAGAAATTCTTCTTAATCTCCAAACCCAACATTTTCGGCCCGAATTGTCTCCTGACGATCATCAGCGCATACGTCATCAGTCTTGACACTATCTTATTATCGATTATACTCTTCACCGTCGTGGTGTCGAAAAAATTATACATTGATGTCTTACCCATGCTGAAGTTGAACATGTTTTGAATTTTTTCCACACTGGGGCATGTGGTTGTCATTTTTTTGAGCATTCCATTGCTAAAACAATATTGCGCGCTAGTTACTTTTGGCCTTCACTCTTTAAAGATTGCATCACAACAATCCAGAAGTGCCATCCCTATAAAATATTTTCTCACAATATGCATGCTCATCCTGCCTCATTACATCCAATTATCATCGTCAGACCTTTTTTCCAATGGGGACAGTGACTTTATGCAATGTAACCCACCCTCTGCCCAAGGACACTGTTATATTATCGTTGTTGTTGACTTTTTTACCAAATGGGCCGAGGCCATGCCTACACATTTCAATGATGGTGATACTGCAGCTTTATTCTTTTTCAACCACATAATTGTCAGGTTTTGTGTGCCTAAACACATTGTAACTGATCATGGTAAACGCTTTTAGAATCATATGATGGACGAAATAGCTGCTAAGTTGGGTTTTCACCATGAACATTCCTCGCCATATTATCCTCAAGCTAATGGCCAAATAGAAGTTGTGAACCGTACTTTGAAAACCATGTTGCAACAGATGATAGGAAAACATAAATATAACTGGAACCTTATGTTATTTGTCTCTTTATGGGCATACTAAACCTCCATGGAATCTGCTACTGGCTTTAATCCATTCCAAATGGTTTATGGGTTGAGTCAGTTCTTCCTATCTAGTGCGAAATCTATTCTCTTAAACTACCTGGAAAATTACTCCTTGAAACCTCATCCAAGGAAGTCACTTGTTACAACTTAACCATCTCGATGAAAAACGACTTCTTGCCTTGGTCAATAAAAAAATTCATAAGAAACGAATTAAGGCCCAATCTGGTAAATATGTCTGACCTTGTGTCTTTTCTAAGGGTGATCTCATTTTGGTAAAAGACTAATACCATGATAAGTTAGGTGTTGGTAAATTCCAACCCACGTGGCATGTCCTTGATGAGATCCATCATTAGGTATTATTGGAGGGGTTAATGGTCACCTTTTTGCCTTATTAAATCTCTTTTTCTTGCATTTTGATTATATTATGGTCTTATGATGCTAGTGTAGATGGTGATTGAGGCTTAACATAATTTGAGTACCTAACATAATATTAAATGCAGGAAAATCATGAAGATATGGCATTTAGTGGAGATTTTTTCATAAAGACTCAGAGTAGACAGCAAGGAGAGATTCTAGGGAGTTGTCCACCCTCCTTATCTCCCAAAGGCAGCTAAGGGATCCTTGAGATTCCCCCCAACATCTCGAACTCAAAGGTAGCCAAGAAAACTCAAGATCAAGTGCACTCAAGCCACACTTAACTTGGAGTCAAGTGGAATGATCACCTATTTTCTAGGGAGTTGTTGGTAGCTACTCTTTAGGATAAATAGAGTTGAGCAAGAGCTCATTAGGATTTAAACTTTGGAGAAAGACATTAGGCTCTTTGCTCTTGTAATCAATTTTTCAAGACTTTTATATTGATGTAATGAGACTATATTTTGAAATGAAATGAGTATTCAAAATTTGTCTTACTGAACTGGTTTCAGAGAGCTAGGCTTGTGGGTTAGGGCCCAATCCATGTGCCTTAGCCTCTCTTGTGTAGTCATTATTTACTTTCATGTCATTTATCTAGTTTTGCTTATGAATAGTTAGCTAGTTTATTGGTATTTTCATTTACTGTTTTAGTTTTCTTCCATTTGTCTTTTTCTATAGATTTAGTTTGCTTACATGAGTGGTAGAATAGGTGATAACTTCATAAAGCTATGAGTCAAGCCTCCCCCTCTCACCTCTGTCAATAGAACTTGACGAGGGTAGAACTTCCCCACAGACCAAAAATTATTCTTAGTTTATGATTTCTTGGAATGGATGAGATTAGTTGTTGTGATTCCATGAATATGTTTAGTATGATGTGGTAGATCTTTGTTTGTAGATTATAGTAGATTTTCTTTACAATTTTAAGTCATATTTTCCATTTTCCTTATCATGAATTTGTCCATTTTTATTGCATGCATATGTAGTTTTATTGTAGTTACATGTATCAAAACCAGGGATAACTTCACCAGCACCTCCAGCTTCATCTCTCCACTTCCATTAGCTCTCGGTTCATTAAAATCACTATCAACATTGTTTTCGAATTTTCCATCCCTACATCGTGACAAAACCCTAAGGGTGAAAGACGAGCCTCCCAAGAGGTTCTGAGCTTGGCCAAGGTATGGGCCACCTCCCACTCATCCTCATCCACCTTCACACCACCTTCCCTACCCCTTTTCCCCCTATTTTCGGCCTCGGATTTCTCTTGGCTTGTTTCCTATAGAAATTCAGGACTTGCTTGTAGCACTACAGGAAACCTGTAACAACACTTGAAATAGCACCCGTGGGTCCCTCCTTAAGCCTAGAAACCACCATCACCATCATATAAACCTGAAAAAACCACTCATACACTTCAAGCCTTACCCCCATGTGTTCAAACCTGCCATAAGCCACCTTAGCACTTTCTTCTCCTAGCTGCAAAACAACACATTTTCAAGCATAGTTAGGTCATGAATAGTTGCATGAATAAAAGAATGATAGATAGAGCATAGGGTGAGTAGAGTATTTTTATCCATGTTTCCCAACAAAGTCTGATTAGATTAGTTTCCTTTATGCCATTTCAATTCAGCAATGTATTTCATGCAAGGTGCCTAGGTTGCTTTTCAATTCTTATCATAGTCTAATAAGTAGATTTATTTCATTACAGAATAGTTAGATGTACTTGTTTTCTATAGTATAGTTCTGTACTTACTGATAGTGCCATGGATTTGAATCATTTGTAGCCCTAGGCCTAATTTCATAAGTGTGACAGACTTCACCTAGAAACCCTAGAAGTATCACCCTTTCGTAAAGCTCAGAAGAGGATGACATGAGTAGAATGCATCTGTTGTGTATATAGAAATGTCGCCTCCAAGTTTGTAATAATATCGGGTTGATAAAGTAAAGTAAGGAAGCCTTTGGGAGTTGCAACATTCTTGGTGCAATACCAGGGCTCACCACTTTTTGGCGCCGTTGCTGGGGAGGTGTCTAGTATATGCTTTAATCTTGTTTTAGCATTATTTTATGCTTTCCTTTTTCATGTTGTTTCAGAAATATTGAAAAAAAATACAAAAAAAAATTGATTTTCATGCCTCGTAGGAGTAGGGATACTCAAGGAAAATGTTTACCTATGTCTCTAAACTAATATTCCCGTGTCAATTCTCTCTGTCACATCCATACTGGCCTATCATGTTGAAATTCCTTTTTATTTATCTTTGTCACATTTGTACTGTCCTATCATGTTGACACCTTTATCAAGTAGATTTCCATAAAAGAAAACACATTAGTCATAATTCCAACAATCTCCCCCTTTGGACTTGATGGAAACCACTTTGGCGCATGGTCACCACACCTTGTAAATACTTGTGAAACACATCAAGCTAAGCAACACAATTTTCAAACACTAAGTTACTCTTCCCATTTGACATCAAGGGCAAAGGGCCGACCAATGCTGCATGAAGGATTCTTTCTCCATATATAGATATGATCAATGTAGAACCAATTTTGTTGAATATGAGCATTGACCATGCTCCCCCTAAGCATATGCTAAATCTTCTGGAATATTTTCAATGAAGTACATGATTATATGAGTCAACCAAATATGACCTTTCCTGTCACAAATGAATCATGCTTAAATCAACCACCCAATAGAGTGGGGTTACATATTTGACTCAGTATTACATCAAATGCCCAAAATGGGATTACATGCATAATTGACTTGACCCCCAATAGTCCATAAATGGATGAATTTTACAATTATTACATTATGGTTCTTTACATGACCTTTACATCAAGAGATAGATATGACATTTATAACCAAATACCTCTATAGTGAGGTATCAAGACCAAGATAGTCTTCAACAACCATCATATACCATATAGTATCTGTACCATAAGCATCTAAAAAAAACACCATGAACATCATCAAGAATCTATGTAATATCATCAAATTGTGACCAAGTATGCAACATCAACAACATAAGATTGTTCCACAGAACTCATCCCTTTAACCTCATCAAGGTCAACTTGCTATTTCCCTTAGTAGGAAGAGCCTCAATCCATGTTCATCAAATACATATAGATCTTTTTTAGCACAAAAAAATATCTTTTCATGCATCGAAAACTTATGTGATAACCGGGCATATCATCATAAAGTAAGATAGGGCAGTTCAACATCATTTTTCAACATCATCAATATGTGACTAAATATGCCATGTATCCGAGTATTATCCAACAGATGTATCAATAGTATATTAATAAAAATGTCTTCATGAAACCTGCAGGAACATCATTATCTTGCTCCCTTCATACAATATTAATAATCACACCAAAAAACATTTCACCAATATTCAACTCAAGTAGTTATCCATAAGATCCCTTTCTGCAATGTGTATGAATTTATAATCATCAAAAAATCATAAGACTGTGAAATAAACCCATCTCCTTGATCTCATATCAACAAGATCAACATTATTTTTCCACACATAAGAAGAGCCATAATCCTTAAGAAACACGTCATTCATGCATAATTAAGAGAATCTTCTATCGTCGTAAATTATAAGCAATTTATGCAAAATGATAGTAACATAGCATGATACAACTTCAACAACATCATCATTCAAAACTTTAGAAACATATGTGTATTTAACAACATCAACAATATATGACCACCATTATGCAATAAGGAATTCTAAATAAATCATAATGCCAACAATGCACTATTATAAGCATAGAAAATGCTCCCCCTGAACCTGTGCCAATTGTTCTTTGTCAAATATAATCACATCAATTCATCCATCAGTCATGTCATCAAAGAAACTTTATTAATCAGTAAAGCCATCAAAGCAACAATGTCATATTGCAACAACTCATAAACCATCATAAACCAATACCAATTATAAGTAGCATCAACATATTGTAACCAACTAACATCATAACAAGAAAGAAAAAAGTAACTTTCTGGATCATATCGGAACCTCTCCTTGAGTCCATCCCATTGTTTCTTCATCTTTGAGAAACATACACAATTGTCTAGATTATAACTAGCATATATTCGTGACTGTCCTTTATAGGATCCACGCACAGAAAGTAAAATGTTGAATTTTCATAACCACAACTCCCCCTGAGCCTGTATTGTCGGTACATGTTCAAAGTTAGTACATCAGATGCACTGTCAGTAATATAAGCAACATGAATATCAAAGAAACCATGTGAATCATCATCAAGATAACATATGTATTTTTCCTCTGGAGATCATACATCACTAATTCTGAGGACCTGAAAATCATCACCTACTCTTCATGAGGTCATATACCTCACATTACTTTTGCAATCACTATTAGAAATAGTACTTAAAGAATAATGGACTCCAATGGGATCCATATCCTTTTACTCTGAATCTGAAGAAGAGGAACTCTCCTCCTCATTACTGCAATAATTCATTTCTTTAAACATGTATAATTTTTTTGTATTGCTATATCCTCTTTCTATGACCTTTCCAGTTTATTCATGTATAACCTTGCATTTGGTTGATGTAAACACAATTATGTTTCATTTATTATCCATTTGACCTACACTTAGAGTATTTTGCTTTAGCCCTTGAACTAATAGATTATTCATTGCTCATCTATGTTTATTAATTCTAGCTCTACCTTTTCCCAGAACTTTTTCTGGAGCACTATTTGAAATAATAACCTTACCATCTTGGTTTTTCCTAAGAGAATCCATATTACTCTTATCTCCAGTCATGTGATGAGAACATCCATTATCTATGTATCATTCATCTTCATCTTCAAACGAGCAGAGAGAAATACCACACCTTATTTGATATTTTTCTTTCTGCTTATTATGAGGAACGTTGGTGGATCCATCTTATTTAGTCCTTTTGACATCAATATTATTATACGATTTCTTTCCATGTTGTTTGTGGTGATCCATTGATTTTTTCCTACATTATTTTGCTACATTCCCAAACTTGTTACAAGCATAGCATCGTATATGACCAAAAAAGGGAGTAGAAGAACAATAATATATTTGTTTCATATTCCTTCTATTGGAATCAATAGCTTTGTGATAAAATATTTTGCAAGTAAAAAAATATCCTTCGAAGAAACCTAAGTACTTGGGAGCTGATTTAATTCTTGTGAGAAGATTCCTTGCTTGAAACAATCTGCTTCTGCAATTGGCTATAAAATGTCCATAATTATGACATATAAATCATTCAACATTATTGATCAAAGGAGAGAATTGATTAGCACTTATATAGTTAGGAACAAATGTTTTCCTTTTAAGATTCACTTTACTTGGTTGTTGTTCAGGTTGAATTCTTATCTCCTTATTGAGGACCTCAGGTTTTTCATTGTTACCTTTTAGATTCCTTTCACTAGCTTGAAAAATAGATTATCCTTTAATAGTTCCATGAAAACCAAGACCATATTTAATGGCAGGAGACCTTTGACTACTAAGAATATTATCCAGAATCTTAGTACTATCTTGAAATCTCAAATGTTTATCCTTTTATTCTAATTTACCTTTTAGATTGTTTACCTCAACCTCCATTCTTTGCTATTTCTCTTCCTTTTCTAGATCCCGCTTCTTCATTCCTTCTTCAATTTATCTTCCTTCTCCCACTTGCTCCTTTAATTCGAGAATCTCTTCCTTCAGCCCATTTTCTTTTTCTTCAAATGCTTGAAGCAGTTTTTCATTTCGCTTTTCTAATTTTTCAAGATATGCTCTTAGAGAGATGATCTCAGCTTCAAGACCTTCACAATATTGTTTAGATTCCACAACAACATTTTTATGATCCTTGCTATCATATGCCTGCAACATATTTTTAATATTATTGATATTTTTCAAAGAAAGACCAAGTTTTGTTCTAAGATCAAAAATTTCTTCTAACTTATCTTCTTCTGAATCAGTAACTCCATCTAAAATAACAAAGGTTGTTTTATGATTATGTTCATTTTTTGACACATTGTTAGAAATAAGATTACCTGGTAGTTCTCCCAATGAGAAAATTTCTTTTGGGTTTTCTTCATGGGTTTCCTGTAGCTTATCCCACACATGCTTTGCAGTTGTATAATGCATAAATATGTTCAATGCTGAATCAAGTATGCAATTAATAACGTTACTCAATTCCTTATTGTTATTTTGCACTTCCTCGTTTGATGGAATAATTTCGGTGTAGCCATTGAATACTAGATACCAAACATCAAGGTTCATTAGATTATAAGTCCTATTTTTTTTCCATTCTTTATAATTATCACTTCTTAGCACATGCACACCTTCACTGTTCATTATTTATGACTTTCCTTGTTCTTATACTTCTAGGGCCATCATTTTTTAATATGTTTTCTCTTTAGAATGATTAACTTCACTTTTACCCATGAGAGCAAGTTTAGTTGATTCACTGTCATCTTCACTATAATCATTATTACATAGGTAAGGAAATGGATCACAATTATAACAACAATCCATACTTGCTAATTATTTTTTACCATCTTCTTCATTCTTGATTAATAGAAAGCGGGGTGATCTCAGAACTAAATATTTGCTTACATTTGTAACTGTCAATCTACGCCTGATGTATCATTGTCATTACCAAAAATTTCTGACTCCTTCCTTCAAGCTATATTCTTCTTTCCCATCATCCTTGATCTACTCCAAGCGGTTAATCTTTAAATGAAGTCACCTACTCTAATACCAATTGTTGGGAAAAATACTGGGGGGAAGGGGGGGTGAATTAATATTTTAAAACTCACATGAACCTTTCAATTTATTATTCATAATTTATGTATGTTATTGCTATGAAGTAAACCTACGTATGTACGCAACTGTGAGGAAGACAAGTAGCGTATATCCTGTTAACTAACTTTTCATTTAATTCATCATCTGTTTAACTTGAATTGGTGCATCAGTATTGCATTAGAAATTAATTAAAAAGTAAAAATGAGTCGTAAGAACATAATAAATCATCACACATAAGCATCACATCAACACACATGAACACCAAGATTTTTAGGCCGAGACCCAATGTGGGAGAAAACCATCATTACTATCGAATCTGTCTGCATATTTTATTATATAAAGCATCTTACAATATTGTACTAGTGCAGACTCATACCAGTATGTAGGCACCCACTTGTAGAAGGATACAACCTTCTCTTGTTATCCATCACCCATTGGAAGGGAGTTCCAACCCCCTAATCTAATTTACGGGCACCCACCAGAAAGGAGCTCCTAACCCCTGATCATAATTATTAGCTACCGCTAGAAGGAAGCTTTGAATCCCTTACTGAAGGCTCCAACCCTCATCACCTTTGTGGACCATGATTCATAATATTTCATACTAGATCCACCTAACTCAACACATTCAACCTGTAGGCCACTTTTCATCATATTTTCAGATTGGACCCACTACCATCATTTAAGCCCAATAATATAAAATAAAATTTTTGAAACCGACACTGTATCAAATCTCTTAGTCACTGAACCAACTAAATCACAAAATAATTAAATAAACCAATTATTGAATCTCAAGCAACCAAAGTAACTAGATAAACTCATATCACTATATACCTTTCGTCAGAATATTAGACCACATATTTTTCACCACAAAAACCAGATTCTATCATTGCAAACCTTTATTAACCACATGTCAAAATATATATGCTACTGTTATGAATCATACCCTCGTATATACACGCTTTCCCTTAAGCTGACCTGTGTTTATATCTCAAAATACTGACAAATAAATATGAATCACTACTATACTGAGATATTCACTGAAACACATATTGACCCCGTCACAGATATCTGAACCACATACAGATAATCACATAGCAGCATAATTACTATTCAACATTTCATTCCACACTCAGTTCAAACCAACCAGTATTATCAAACAAAGATTGTTATTAGATATACATCATCGACATAAAAAAACAAACATACCAAAATTGTTCTTACATCATTAACAACTCATACTGTGAAACCATAACCGATATACGCGTCTATTATGAATAACTATTGTGTATGTACGTGCCTTTCATGCTTGAAACCCGTGTATAGATCTATCCATACTGCAGAATATAAAAACTACCCAGAAGAAGATACACATCTGTATGCAATATTTCTTAAGAAAACATGTGTATAGATATGTAATTACTGAGTCATACCTTCTCTGCACAACACAACGTCTGTCGAACCCAAATCTCGGAAAACACTGTTACAGACACACATCATTATATCACCATCACAAATCTATAAAACCATAAACAAATTATTCAATATGTATTCATTTCAGATCTATTATTTCAGATCCATCTTCATGCTACTTGGTGCACACCAAATTCATATCAAACCATTCATCAATAGCCCAATACTTGCACACTTAAAACTTTGATCTCCATCTCCTTTTTATAGCTTAGGCCTTAGCCAATACCTTGGGTCAAACCCTTAGTAATGACGATGGTATTCTTTGACGGGATCAAATATTTATTTTCGTGCTCATTACTATGGGCCAATACCATGGTGAATACCCATGGTATTTAGAATACCATGGTTTGGAAATTGTATGTGACTTTGATTGACCATACCCGCGTATGTACACGACCTTTGTTCACAGGACCCTCGTATGCTTCCCAAACTTCACCTTTATCATTCCTCTTTCTCTGAACTAATATTCCTTTGTCCATTCTCTCTATCACATCTGTACTAGCCTATCATGTTGACATTACTTTTTCCATTCTCTATGTTGCACCTATACTGGCCTATCATGTTGACATATTTACCAAGCAGGTTTACATCAAGGACAACACATACACATCCTGCTACAAGTAGGTTGAAATCAAGGAAAACACATTAGTAATAATGCCAAAAGGTTTTATGACATGAAAAAATGTAAGTATAAGCTCTAGCCCTCATTTTCATTCACATTTTGAATCGTGTCTACTATTAAAATTTCCAACCATCATATTTTTTGTGTCAATGACTGAATTAATGAAGGAACATTCAATGGTTTTTCCTCTCCATTTTTTCCCTCTGAACACACTGGGTGGTCTAAATTAGGGGAATAAGTAGTTAATTTCAAATCTAACTAGAGGACTGTGCATTTATTTTCAAGTAATAATCCCTTACTTCCATAGGAAACCCTAATTCATGTAGCAAATTATTTTTGCTTCTTAAACCCATGAAAAAAACTAATATGCCCCTTCAAAACTTGCCATACACCATGGGAGGGTGATTCAATAGAATAGGGCCAACTGATAACACCCATATTCATCATAATCTTGAAGTTATGGCCATCTTAGAAAATTTCCACTGGATGTGATTCTTTGAAAAGCTTACAATATATGATGATGGAGTTTCCTTAGAGTTTTCCTTAAAATTACAACACCATGAGGACTAGGAAGTCTTCACTATAGTGAGGGAGTTGGTAATGTATATTGATTAAGATTCAATCAGTAGGGTCACTACCCTTCCAAAATGGATACATTCGAGTAAATAAGCAAGGAATGAAGCTATCGATGCAAAGAGAGGATTTTTCCTCCCTAATGGGTAGCTAGATGAGGACAAAAATTGGATTAGAAGGGAAAAATTACTATACCCCTGGGATGAAATAACCTACCATGTTCTTAATTATATTTCTTGTGAGGGAAGGCTAATAATAGTGTGTGCTTGTTAATTTAGACTCCTCTACCAACTAAGATTTCAAGTTGATCTACCAATTCCTGAGCGGTTGCAAGTCTCATATTTCCTCCTCCAATCCCTAAAAGAGATGAGAAACAATGTGGAGGGTAAGCAAAAATTACATATCCCATCACGACCTAATTATATTAATATTAATGGATGCATTAGAACATTTTCAGTGCCCCATTCCCTTGGTATAATTTGTTGACATGGACATATTGAAATTCTTAGAGGCCCAAGGTGAGTTAGAAAAGCCTCAAATAGAGTTGGAAAAAATTCAAATAGAGTTGGAAGAAACTCAAATAGAATTGGAAGAACCTATGACAGAGTTGGTAGAAACTTAGAAAAATTTGGAAATACCTTAGGAAGAATCATAGAAAACTCAGGTATAGTTTGAAAAATTACAGAATATTTCAACAAAAAGGAATAAAAAAGAGGCGATGACATGCCTTGTAGCATATAGAGAAGGAGAAGAACTCTTGGAAGAAAAAAAAAGAAATTGTATCTACATTGGCAGCACTTAGCATTTCCATGAAGCAAAAGACAAGTAAAAGTTCCTAATAATATAATTCTTACAATTGGAGGAGGAAAAGAACCAGAGTATAGTATAGTGGCAAGTCAATACCTCATTCTCCCACTTCTATCACTATTGAATAAACCCCTAACATAGAAAAATAAGAGCTTCAAGATGTAATGGAGCAGGAATTAAAGGCAAAAGAACTGTTAGCCCCCCTATGAAATTTTTGACAAGCAATAGGGGGCTAAATTGTTTTTGAGCCTTCAAGGAATGCATTTCCTCTAAAAACATAGTCTCCTTGAAGCCTCTATGTGTCTTTTATCCTTTGATGAAATCCCCTCTGCTGATTCTCCTTTATAAAGCCTCTCTGCTATGAAGAAATGCCCAAAGGCCCCCTTTTCCCTCTTATTTCATTCCCCAAAGCCTTTGTTTTCTATCCCCTTTCTCTCCCCTTCTATTCCCCTTCTTACCCCTCAAATTCCCCCAAAATCCCCTTGAGTCCTTCCCTTACTCTTTATTGCCCATTTTTCCCCTTATCGTTTCCCTTCAAACCCCTTAAAATCCATTAAAATGGGCAAAAAACCCATCTTCCGACCTTATTAAAGGCCTAGCCCCTTTACCCCAAGCCCCTTTCAAACCACTTCCCCACATGGCCTGGCGCTAGGACCAAGCGCTTAAGTCCCAAGTGCTAATCACAATCGGAAGTCGGGCGAGTGCACATTTTCTTTGTTATATCAAAAAAGTTCCGATGCGATTATTTGTTAAACAAAGTCTTGCGACGCGTTTTGGTCCGTTGATCTGTCGTAAAGATCGACGGCGGAGTGCTAATCGCAGGCCCCCCTCCCATCGCAATCAAAACCTATTACATGCGCCCTCCGATCGGTCCATCGCAAGTAATTGCGATGCGATTGATCGCAAGACCTTTCCTCCGATCCCCGATCAATCGCAAGTGTTTCCACCCGATCCCCGATCAATCACAAGTGTTTCCACCCGATCCCCGATTGCGACCCTCCGACATTATCCTGACTGTTGATCTGTCCCGCCGATCCAACGGTCCAGCAACAATCGCACCCTCCGCCCGATCGCTGATCGCAAGTCCTTCTGTTTCCCCCCCGATTAAATCTCCGCCGTCCATCTCCCTGCCGATCCTACGGCTCAGCGCTAATCGCATCGTCATTCCGCCGCCCCTCTTCTCTCCCTCCGATTGAACGTGAACCGTTGATCTGATCCCCGATCCAACGGTCAGCGCTCAATCCCGCTCCGACCTCCGATCGCAATCGCATGTCCTATCTTCCCGTCCCCGATTGCGATTGCTCCGATTTGATCTCGTCCGTCCATTTCCTCCCAGATCCAACGGTCATCGCTTAATCGCCCCATCCCTCTAATCGCAATCGGAACTTTTTGAATATGTGTTGCGATTGCCACTCGCTCCGGCCTCCGATTGCGATTGTTGCGATCAAATCTCCGCCATCCGTTTCCCGTGCAAATCCAACGGTCAAGATCTAATCGCCCTCCGCCTCCACTGGGTCCTACCTCGTACGATCGTTCTCTCGCGTTTCATTACATTTCCTTCATTCCCTTTGTATTTCCTCCGTTAATAAAACCTTCGCATTTCACATTAAATTTTAATGAATCGTCCTCCGCCATTGTTCCATTGTGTCCGTTATTTCCACAGTCGTCACCGCCTTTCCTCCACCGCTCCACCACCACTTCTCTGGCCTCTGCAGCATTCTCCACCATTGCCCGGTTTGTAACAGGGTTATTTCATTGTGCAGATTGCACATAGAGGTATTCTCAGCACTGCCAGCAGATCAACAGATGGTTTCAAAGAGGTTAATGGTTTCTGTTGACATAATTAATATTAACCCCGCAAGTCAAAGGATCAAGGCACAGTTTGAAGACCAAGAACACACTGTAAAGTCGTATCTGTGTTAAATATCAGCAGAGTACATTCTCTCCAGACGTACACCGTCCCTACAACGATCTCCATGCCTCCTCGAGCCCATGAGAAAATAAATACATGGACAGGAGCTTCATTGAAGACTGTCTGAGCTGCAGTAATGGAGGAATGGAGAGGCCGTGCAAATCTTTCAACCAGTTCATTTATTCCAGAGTGGCAACACAGAGCTCCAGACACTAGAAAGGACCCTAAAAGAACATCAGAGGCCAAGTTCGGCCTGACAGAGACTCCCCATGCAGATCACAGAGTACAAGCAATGCCGCATAAAGCCATTAAGTTGTATGGGCGTGAACACTTCCGCCTTACTGTCTTAATGAGACTCATTTATTTGTTTATCTACTACTGTTTCTTCTGCTCCTCCTCTAATAAATCCCCGAGAACATAATGTAAAGGTTGTTGTTGTTGTTCAGCTATTGGGGCACCTGCTGTTAGAGGGATTCATTCCGACTGTTAGAACAGTCGTGGGAGGGAGTAGCAGAGTAGTTGTATGTAATAGACTGGGAGGAGAAGTCTGGACTGTATTAGCCATTGAGCTTATTATACATGACTGGTGTTGCATCAATTAATCAAAGCACATTTCACAGGATCCTGGTCTATTACTATTGGTGATGTTTTTCCTAACTCTGTTATTTACATTTTCATATTGTTTCATGTTCTTTTGGTAGGCAACAGAAGTATAACATAGGATTCACCCTTGTTAGGTGCCCTATGTTTCCTGCTCTCCCTACCTTTATGTTTTCTGCTCTATGTGCTATCTAAGAGTAAAATCACGGGTTTAACCAGTGCAGCGGATGTTATTGCCTGCTGGCTGATGTATGAACTTGGGGGTTTGATTCTTGGATGTTTCTTTGTCAAATTTATCTCTGTTTTTCCCTTGGAGTTGCTAAAGCAGACCTGGAGTTAAATGACCTCTGGTCCGATCTATAAGCAGCCCCTTTGTCTCTTTGAGAGCTGCCTTAGAGTATGTCCAAGCAGGTCTGGAGTTAAATGACCTCTGACCTGATCTATAGACAGAAATTCAGTTGCTTTCCTTCTTTCACCTTCCTCCTCAATGTCCCATCCCACCATCTAATCTAAAAGATCCTTTAGTATTAGATGAATTTCCCTTTTAAAGCCTTGGCTAGTGGAGGCAAGTAATTTCCTTTCATGACTCCATAGCCCAATGGATGGCACTGTCTAGGCCTATCCTCTTTGCTGAAATGTCCTGCTGCCTTGTTCCTTTTCTCCCATTGCTTTCTCAGTCCATGATCTCGTGACCAACCCAACAACCCTTCAACCAAACCATTTAAAACCCCTTGTGCTTCATAACTAGCCTAACATCTCATTTCGAGCTTCATAGATATATCATTCTTAGCTCTATTTGGAGAGATCCCTCTCCGGGTCCAGGAGGGCTAGATCCTAGGGCCCAAAAGTGGTTTTGATGTTGTCTCATCTTTTGGTCTTGCCAATCTGGCCAAAACATGGGAACCCCAACAAGAGCTACAAATAAAAAAATACAAAACCCTCTTGAGGCAATGAGGTAGAAAATATAGTTAGAGGGGAAAGATGATCAACTATAGGAATAGGATGCATTTATATAGGAATAGCATACAAAATTCCAGGAGATTGAAAGGAAAACAAAGAAACCAAATCCAAGGATATCCACCTCCTTTTATTCTTGGATTGAGGTAGAAAAAATTCTTCCTTTGAACCTACTAACCATAGTTGTTTCGCGCAGTATAGAAGAAGAAAGTTGAGAGTCACCGATGGAAGAGGATCACCCAATATAAATGTGTTGCTGATAATATGGAAGGCGAGATGAAGAGAATGAGAGAAGTAGTGGCACTCCTAAGGTTTGAAGAAGAAAATATAAGGGAGCACTTGGAGAAAGAAAACATGCAACTAAAAAACCAATTGCAACAAACATAAATATTTTTACATGAGAGGGAAACTAAGGTTTTAATTAGAAATATATTTGGGCACCATGGTACACCTCCCTTTATAGGCAGTCAATTGCAATAAAATCTCAAATACCTACTCCTTATTCTTGAGAGAGCAATGGTGCCTGTTTTAGATAAAAATGTTTGCATAAAAAGGGTATTTCCCTATGCATTAAGTCAGGGAATTCATTGAATATACCTAAAATGAATTATATAAGAGAAGGCTAAGTTTTCTAACTTTTACCTTCATAACCTTGTGATTCTAGATTTGACCATATGGGACCCAAAACCATATTTTGGAGATGCACAATAATTGGACCTAACATCTTGGCTAAGACATGAGGAGGCTAGATTTGAAGAAGTAAAAGGGACCATGGATGGAGAGCTAAAGGAGCCACTGTTGATTATACCTGAACATTGAAATCCATACATCCTCACCCCCACTCATGCACTCCTAGTAGAGGATCATAAAGTAGTGGAAATTTGAAAATAGAGGAAAGTTGAGGCCATCCTCTATTTTGAGGATAATTTTAGGTTTTTCAGAGAATAAATATCACATGATTTCCAAAGGAGATGGAAAACACTACCTCATAGCATGAGAATTAAAGAATATCATTCCCCTGAAATATTACAAGTTGCACTTTCCAGGACTCCTTTGTATAAGAGGATCACACTGAGGATTTGTATCCAATGGATTGGACTTATATTTAATTTAGCCCTACTGATAGGAATTCAGGAGAATTAGAGTCAGGAAGAGGAGTCAAAGGAGTGGTGGTAGATTGAAGAGAATGTATGTTTTCATTCAATAGAGACAACCACCTCTATCTTAGCATGTAATGTCAAATAGGTTATCAAAGAAATGAATGAGGAAAAACAAAGGAAGGAGGAGGAGTAGGTTTCTCAAAGGTTGATAAATGATTTAAATAGGGGGATACGATGGGAATCAAAATCAGGTAAAATATAAGGCCCATTTAACCACTTCTAAGTGCATAAAGTTTACATTAAACATTCCCTTTTACACTTCATAAAATTTTCCTAGCTCAATGTATACTTAGGAGGGTCAAGGCCATTTTTCAGGTTTTATGTGCCAAACATGGTTATTATGCAAGATATTAGGAGGATTTTGCACATATTTCAAGGAGGTCCAACAAGATATATTCATGCGGCCTTCTCCTTGGTATAAATTACATCCAACTTGGCTTGCTAGAATAATAAAACTCCTTCCTCCTTCAACATGGTGACCTAGGAAACATGATCCAATTTTTTAGGGATTTTGGAGGGAAAGCAGTCTGCTCCTAAAAGACATTTCTCCATAATAATTTTGTACAAATAGAGAGCTTGATTATCCCACTAGAATGAAGTAAGAATAATTTATAGAAAATCATCATAATACTATTAGGAGATGTTTAGTATAGTTCTGTAACTTTTTCCATGTACAAGAAACTTTTTTATTAATGGAAATGATCTTTAGTTTTAGTTATTATTTTGATTCTCCTTTAGGGTTTTGAGCTTCCTTAGTTTAGGGCCCACCCTATATTATCAAGACCCCTTATATACCATAACAAATTATGCATTTTTTCACTTCTAAAGTTTATTGATGAATATTTCTTTTATGCATAGTTAGTTAGATGACTTATGAATAATATTTCTTTCCAGAAAATCTAATTATTAGATGATATTATGATAGTGGTGACATAGATAAATTATAATTCTTGTTTATGAATTTTAGTTCACTTTCGTTGCTACTATATATTTACTTTCCATCATTTATTGCTTCATTGTGTCTGTGGATTCCCCTGTTTTGCAACTACAAAAAACCCTACAACCATGCATCTTGTTGAGTAAACCCTACCACTATTGATATGATGACTTGTACATGTGTGAATTATCATTTATTGGCCCTTCCTTAGCCTCTTTTTCTTTTAAACCTTTACTTTAGCACATTTTTTTGCTCGCTGGATTGTCTCGTATAGAAAAACAAAGACTCATGTAGCAGTTATCAATTTTCTTCTAGAATTTTTCCAGCTTTGCATCCAACTCATGATTCACCTTATTTATTTTTTTACAATGTCCCTTGAACCTCGAAGATGAAATTTAGAAGTGGAGACACCAAGTAGATGCCTTAACCTAGATCACTATAGAAAATTCTTATTTCCTACATAATTAGGATTTACTATTGTGATCTTTTACTTCAGAAAAGTGTTTCCTTTCTTTGAAAAATAGAATACATATGATTTCAAGTGAGCCGTGCTATTGCACCAAGAGTGCTGCAACTCCGAGGGGCTGCCCTACTTTACTTTAGCAACCCGAGGTTCGTACAAACTTGGAGGTGACAATGCTATATACACAGCAACTGCATTCTATTCATGTCATCCTCTTCTACTTTACGAAAGGGTGCTATTTATAAGGGTTCTCAGTGAATTCTATCACACTTCAATGAAACTAAACTAAGTTGCAGAAAGGAAATGAGAGAAATGAAACTAAATTAAATCGCTGAAAAGAAATGACAAGAAGCAAACTAAGCTAAATTGTAGAAAGGAAATGACAAAAAAAAAACTAAATTAAATTGCATTGAGCTGGCCAAATGGCTAAACACACTCTACTTATCCTATGATCTATCTACCATGCTTCTAACCATGGAGATATTCATGACCTAATTCTAACTGAAAAAGTGTTGATTGCATTTCGGAGGAAAAAGGGCTAAAGGTGCTCATAGAAGGCTTAAATACATGAAACAAGGCTTAGAGGAGTGAAAAAGGTGTTTGGAATTTATTAAAGCGCATAATATCGCAAAAATTATTTGGAGTGGGAGGCTTTGGAAAGAGGGGGTTTAAACTGGAATAATACTTTATTATAGTGCAAAAGGCTTTGGAGCGAAATAACATGAAATATGCGATGGTGGAGATTCGATGTGGAGGTGGGACCAATATCGCAATCACGATATCACGTAGTTGGAGCTGTAAGCATTAAAGGGAATAGGATAAATAATGCAATGTGAAAAGTGTGGCAGGGAAGAGAGGCGAAGTGCGATAACAATATCGCAATCGGAAAAAGAAAGCAGTAAGTGTTAATGAAAAAGGGAAAAGGTTGCAAAGAGCGATCTGCGGGGTGGTAAAAACTATGATCTGCGATATGCGATGTCACAATATCGCAATGGGGAAAAAAAGGTGCGGTAAGTCTTAAGGAAAAATGAAAAAGGTGCGATAAGCGATTGCGATGGGTGATGTGGCAAAGGAGTATGGTAATATCACAATCGGGGTTCGGAGGCAGAAAGTCTTAACAAAAAGTAGATGGAACGAGTGAATTGCGATGTGAAAAATGTGAAATATGATTCAGGAAGGTGATGAGAAATGTGATTTCAATATTTCACAATTGGGGTTTAGGAGTGATAAATGTTAACGAAAAGGGAAAAAGGTTGCGGCATGCGATTGCGATGCAACGGATTTGTGGTAAGTTGTAAAGGAAAAACCAAACACTACGATTTGCGGTCAACAAAGTACGGTAAGTATTTTTAAAAGAAAAGGGATCGAGCCCAATGTTTTTCAAATATTTTTGTTAGAAAGAGAAAGGTAAGATGAAAAGGGAAAATCTCTAAAATGCTGAAGAACAACAAAGGAAAGGGAAGGGATACTGCGATGGCCAAGATGAAATAAGCGTGAAGGTTGAGGAAGGAAGGGCGAAGTCAAAATTTTAATGTTTTGAAGTGTTTTGTGAATTAAAAAAAAGGCATGACAGGTGATAAGAAGAGAAAGGAAGCAGGGAAATAAGGGCGTAACAACAATGCTCATGCATGAAATCAGAGATGGAAAATGAAGAAGGAAGGCGCCATTGAACTACTCTGGGGCTTTAACAATATGTCCTATGATCAACCCTACTAATTTATGCATGAAACACATATGAATTGCATGATAAAAACAATGGAAGAAAGACTGAAACTGTTATTGAAGTCTACTCTAATCTTAGAAGTAACGAATCATAAATAGAAAGTATTTTTGGTCTGCGAGAAGTTATACCCTCCTCAATCTCTATCAGAGATGAGAGGGGAAGGCTGCCTCACAATTTTATGGAGTTCATCAACTATTCTACAATGTCGATAAGTAGAATACAGAAGAAAACTATAACAACAATGAAAATATTAGAAATAAAACTAGCTAAATGACAGAAAGTAAAGAATGAAAACAACAGAGAAGCTGAGGCACATGGGTTGGGCCCTAACCCACGAGCCCATCTCTTTGGAATTAAATCAGTAAAATGGATTCTGTCTACTCATTGCATTAAAAATGAAATCTTATTACATCTCGAAGCTCTTAAACAACAAAAGCCTAATAGTTTGCAGAAAAAGTTCTGAATGGAATCGAATCCCCTGGAATTGACTAACATTGACTAACTCTTCCTAGCTCTAGCTTTGTTCTATTTATTCTACAGGGCAGCTACCAATAGCTCCCTAAAAATAGGTAATGAGTCCACTTGACTCCAAGTGAAGTATGGCTTGAATGCACTTGGTATTGAGTTTCTTGGCTGCCTCTGGAATTTGAATTGTTGGATGGGATCTCATGAGGATTGTTTCGCTGCCTTTGAGGGTGGACAACCCCCTTGAATCTCTCTAATATTTCTCCCTAATTTCTTGATATTCTTCACTCTTGATCTTCCAGTGGTAGGTAGCAAGTCCCTAAATTATCTCCTTCTCCAAATTTGCATAATCTACCAAATAGTCTCACAATATTCTACAAAAATAACCAATATTAGGCACAAATATCCAATTACCTTTAAACCTTCGTAAGAAAATATTAAAACGTAAGAAAACATTATTAAGTGCAAAAGGAGAGATTTAATATATCTTTTCATGTGCATAAGGAAGGTAGATGGGATTAAGAAAGGTTAGATGGGCCTATTTATGTCCAATTTAGAGGCCCATCATCACCCTCCTACTGAAACTGTTGCTCATCCTCTGAGCAACCTATTCATCCTCCCTGCCTTTTGGTTCTTCTTACATGCTGGCTTATTTCATTTTCTATTTATTGGCCCATGCACTACTCCTCCAGCTAATCTTATTGCATTTATTCTCATAGGTGCTTCATGGAGGTCCTCAAATGCCTTAAGAAAATATGTTTTGCATGCCAAGAGGTGGTGGTTCCACCTTTTTCTTAGTTTTTTTTATTTTTATTTTTAATTACATGCAAAATAAACTCACAGTTCTTTTTTTTTGTGAGCTAGGTTCACCCTTGGTCACCCCTTGGTACTCCTTGTCTTCCATTATAATGAACTTCTTACTACCCACTTTCTCAAGTCCTTTTTAATTTTGTCTTGTTCCTCTTCATGGCGGAAAAAGTAAGGCTAGTTTCTAGATAAGGCTGAGGTTGCTCTGCTACTTATTTTGACTATATAAAAAACTTTCCTTCTCACACTTTTTAATGTTTTCTTAAGCTAAAATAGATTCAAAGAAAGGGTTAGATTATTTCATACCTGAGCCTTACCATTGATTTTTTTTTGCAGGTGATATTGAAGCTGCATGTGGCGATCTGCTTGAGGTCCTTTTGGAGCTTCTGAGCACAGGAGGAGGAAGTCCAAGTATGACTACCTTTGACTAAAGCGTTGACAAAATTTTCTTTTTGTGCCAACTTGTTGTTTTTCTGCTTGCAAAGTTCAGAGAGTACCTGCATTCATTAGAGAGAGATACATGGAGAAATGCAATTTTTTTTCTTTTCTTTTTGTAAGGCCTATTAGCTGGCCCAATGAGGTTTTCAACTAGTAGGTCTGCTTAGGCACCTCAAAGGAGGCTGTCACCTAGGATATTTTATTTTATTTTTTATTTTTTATTTAACCCAATGACCGCCTCATGGAGGTTTTCAATCAGTGAGCCAATCTCAGATGCCTCAAAAGAGGTTTTCACTTGAGATTTTATTCTCCCTCTCCCCCCCCCCTTTTTTTTTCTTTTTTCACTTTCCTACTCTACTTGAAGAAAACAAAACCTTTTTCAAGTATAGGAATACTTCCAATGGAGCCATGTACACATCAAGATGACATATAAAATTAGGTGCACACTTGGAATACATGCTTTGACATGTACCTGAATATGAGAGATGAATTTATTTGACTGGGATTGTATCAAGTACTATTGGAGAAGAGTGTGCTACTACAACTTAATGACTGTTTGGAACACTATGTCAATATAGTTGTGAATTCCCTGGTTCACTTGCTGAGTTGGATCACCTTGGATGTCCTCTTCTATTATGACATTCAAATCTTCCTCTTTTTGTTGATTTTTCTCTTGAACACATGGAGGAAATGCTGGTAAATATGAGGAAACTTTCTCAACATTTGATTTTGATGTCAGATCTTCATTAAGTGTAGCCCTTGATATTTTGATATCCTCATTTGGATCTTCTTCTTCTTGATGTTTTCCTTCAATGACATTAAGAAAATCTCTTCTTTGCAATACATTTTTTGAAATAAGGTGCAGACCATTTAGATCAAGAGGATATTTTTGGTAGTGTTGCACCTCAACATTGTAACTGGGCTGAGATACTTCATGGTGTGGGTTTGAAAATGGTGGTACAGGTATTTGAGTGGGGGTGGATATATGAGATGTATGTGGTGGAGGCTGTGGTTGTGGTGGAGGTGGATGGTAGGGATAGCATGGAGTTGGTTATGGAGGATATTGAGGGAAATATTGAGGATGTTGAGGATTTTCCCAATAAGTTCCTTGCCAACGATGTTGCCAAGATTGGTATTGGGGTTGAGATGGCCAAGGTTTTCAAGGAGGGAGTGTGTCCCAATTATTTTGAGATTGATGTGAATAAGCTTCAAATTGTGGAGTGGGTCCTTACATCATATCAAGTTGACCAGGCTTCCAGGGTCTCCTTGGAGCTACATAACATAGCTTCTTTGGTGATTGCCTTGCTCCATTGTCTTCTTGGTAAACTTTTTTAAACCTGGGGAATGCTGAACAACATTTAGTAGCATAAGATTCTGCATGGATAACAAAAATATCAACACCTTATTTTTTCTCATTTTTCATTCTTAACATTTCTAGCTGTTCACTTATATAGCTAAGAATTTATGTTTTAAAGTTATCAAGCAAATTTCCAAGTTCATATTGCCTTACCAATGTTGATGCTGACTTACTTACTCTTTCCCTTCCTCTTGATATGCACTTGCACGTTTCACAAATTTCTTCAAATGACAATTGATATACATCTTCTTTACTCATGAGATTAAGGAGATCAATCCACTCATCTCTAATTGTTCTAAGTAAGAGGGTTTTTAGTGCGTCAAATCCTAGATGATGCAATTTTTCCCTCTTAACATTATACATGAACCTCTCTATTAGATCATCAAGGCTCTCATCTTATTCTTGGTTCATTCTAAAAATTTCTTCTCTAAGATCATGGTCTTTATATTTTTCTAGAAATATCTTTTTCATATCATTCCATGATTGTATTGAATTAGTACCTAGAATCATGAACCATTTAAGAGCTCTGTCCTTCATTGTTACAAGAAACAATCTTAGTTTTTGAGTGTGTGATAAGTAGCCATAAGACCTACAAAGTATCTAAAATTCAAAGAGAAATGTTTCCAGATCCTCTATCCTCATAGCATGGAAGTTGGGAAGAAAAAATGGAGGGATGTTCTTCATATGTACACTCATATCCATATCTTGAATGGGAAACCCAATAAGATGTTCTTCGTTGTCATCATATCCATCCATCTCTTCTACCTTCAAGAGTGTATGGTGATGTGGTTCTTACTGCACCACATGGTCAAGTGGGGGGGTTGGTATTGGAGAAGTATTTTTTTTTTTAAATTCTGAGTATCCATGCTCCTATGAGGTGTGAAAATCAGATCTTTTTGTATATATATATATATATATATATATATATATATATATATATATATATATATTTAATATTTTTGAAATGGCGTGAAAAGAAAGGAAAGAAGAAAATAATGATAAAAACAAAATCAAAGCATCTACTAGACACCTCCCCGACAACGATGCCAAAAAGTGGTGAGCCCTGGTATTGCACCAAGAGTGTTGTAACTCCCAAGGGCTGCCCTACTTTACTTTATCAACCCGGGGTTTGTACAAAATTGGAGGTGACAATGCTATATACACAACAGATGCATTTTTTTCATGTCATCCTCTTCTGCTTTACGAAAGGGTGTTATTTCTAAGTGTTCTCAGTGAAGTATGTCACACTTCAATGAAACTAAGATAAGTTTTAGAAAGGAAATGTCAGAAAGGAAACTAAATTAAATCGCTGAAAATAAATGACATGAAGGTAACTAATCTAAATTGCAGAAAGGAAATGACATAAAAGAAACTAAACTAAATTGCATTGAGTTAGCCAAATGGCTAAACCCACTCTACTTATCCTTTGATCTATCTACCATGCTTCTAACCATGCAACTATTCATGATCTAATTCTAACTGAAAAAGTGTTGATTTTAGTTTGGAGGAAAAAGGGCTAAAGGTGATCATGGAAGGCTTAAATGCATGAAACAAGGCTTAGAGGAGTGAAGAAGGTGTTTGGACTTTATTAAAGCACATAGTATTGCAAAAATTATTTGGAGTGGGAGGCTTTAGAAAGCGGGGGTTTAAACTAGATTAAGACTTTATTATAGTGCAAAAGGCTTTGGAGCATAATAACTTCAAATATGCGATGGTGGAGTTGCGATGTGGAGGTGGGACATTGCAATCGTGATATCGCAAAGTTGGAGTGGTAAGCGTTAAAGGGAACATGCTAAATAATGTGATGTGCGAAGTGCGGCAGGGAAGAGCGGCGAAGTGCGATAACAATATTTCAATCGGAAAAAGAAAGTGGTAAGAATTAATGAAAAAGGGAAAAGGTTATGGAGAGAAATCTGCTGGGTGGTAAAAACTACGATCTGTGATCTGCGATGTCGCAATATAACAATCGGAAGAAAAAAGGAGCGGTAAATCTTAAGGGAAAAGGAAAAATGTGCGACGAGTGGTTGCAATGGGTGACGTGGCAAAGGAGTACGGTAATATCACAATCAGGGTTCGGAGGCGGAAAGTATTAATGAAAATCAGATGGAACGAGTGAATTTCAATGTGTGAAATGTGAAATATGATTCGAGAAGGTGATACGAAATGTGATTGTGATATTTCGCAATCAGGGTTTAGGAGCGGTAAATGTTAACAAAAAGGGAAAAAGGTTGCGGCATGGGATTGCGATGCGACGGAGTTGTGGTAAGTTGTAAAAGAAGAACTAAACATTGTGATTTGTAGTCAACGAAGTGCGGTAAGTCTTTTTAAAAGAAAAGGGATCGAGCCCAATTTTTTTCGAATATTTTTGTTAGAAAGAGAAAGGTAAGGTGAAAAGGGAAAATCTCTAAAATGATGAAGAACGACAAAGGAAAGAGAAGGGATTCTGTGATGGCTGAGATGCGATAAGCGGGAAGGTCGAGGAAGGAAGGGCGAAGTTAAAATTTTGATGTTTTGAAATGTTTTGTGAATAAAAAAAAAGGCACGACAAATGATAAGAAGAGAAAGGAAGGAGGGAAATGAGGGCATAACAACAATGCTTAGGCATGAAATCAGAGATGGAAAATGAAGCGGGAAGGCACCACTGAATTGCTCTGGTGCTTTAATACGTCTTACGATCAACCCTGATAATTTATGCATGAAATACATATGAAATGCGTGATAACAACAATGGAAGAAATACTGAAACTGTTATTTCACTCTACTCTAATCTCAGAAGCAACGAATCATAAACAAAAAGTATTTTTGGTATGCTGGAAGGTCTACCCTCCTTGAGCTGTATCAAAGATGAGAGGGGAAGGTTGCCTCACAGTTTTATGGAGTTCATCAACTATTCTACAGCGCAGATAAGAAGATTAAATATACAACAACAAACTATAACAATAATGAAAATATCAGAAATAAAACTAGCTAAATGACAGAAAGGAAAGGATGAAAACAACAGAGAAGTTGAGGCACATGGGTTGGGCACTAACCCATGAGCCAAAATCTCTGGAATTAAATCAGTAAAATGGATTATGTATACTCATTGCATTAAAAATGAAACCTTATTACATCCTGAAGGTCTTAAATAAAAAAATCCTAATAGCTTGCCAAAAAAGTTCTGAATGGAATCGAATCCCCTGGAATTAAATAACATTGACTAACTCTTCCTAGCTCTAGCTCTGCTCTATTTATTCTACAGGGAAGCTACCAAAAACTCCCTAAAAATAGGTAATGAGTCCACTTGACTCTAAGTGAAGTATGGCTTGAGTGCATTTGGTCTTGAGTTGCTTGGCTACCTATGGAATTCGAATTCCTAGAGGGGATCTCATGAGGATTGTTTGGCTACCTTTGAGGGTGGAAAACCTCCCTTGAATCTCTCCAAGATTTCTCCCTAATTTCCTGATATTCTTCACTCTTGATCTTCCAGTGGCAGGGAGCAAGTCCCTAAATTATCTCCTTCTCCAAATCTGCATAATCTACCAAATAGTCTCACAATATTCTACAAAAATAACCAATAATAGGCACAAATATGCAATTACCTTTAAACCTTCCTAAGAAAATATTAAAGCGTAAGAAAAAATTATTAAGTGCAAAAGGAGAGATTTAATATATCTTTTCATGTGCATAAGGAAGGTAGATGGGCTAAAGAAAGGTTAGATGGGCCTTATTTTATGTCAAATTTAGAGGCCCATCACTTTCATTTCATTATAGTCAATATGTTTTGTCTTCCTTCATTGCAATTAGCATATGTTTTTTTTTTTTCTTTCGTTTCATGCGATTTCAAGTTTTACCTGTAGCATAAAACAATTAGAATGGTCTTTGTATACCAGATTTCACCTCAACACTTCAACCTACATAAAAATCGACAAAGAAATAGATAGTTCTTACTGCAGATATAGAGTAAACCCATCTTAAATTTGTATGAACCCCATATTGACAATTAAAGCTAAGACCCTTGGGAGTTTCAACATTGTTGTTGCAATAATGAGAGCCATCAATGGGAACGATCCTCTATCCACAATGAAAAATCCCATCTCAAAAATTTTGTTAGCTCAGGTGGGTGGGTTGCTCAGTGAGAGTGTTAGGAACTTCAATGCGACCAAATATTACTTGTTCATGGCACACAACAAGATTCTACCCAGTCTTATACTAAGAGATTTGATTATCCTTCAACTGGTGGCTCGAATTCCAGGGCATGCTAGAAAAGAAAGAAAGTTTCCCTTAGGTTGTGGATCTATAAAGCAATTTGTCCTTCAATTGGAAATAAATAAATTTTAAATAATTAATTTCAAGAGCTTAGTCCACGTATTATCCTGGCATGGCTCTCCACATTGGTAATACAATCATACGCATAATATTACATAAACCGAGGTCAAAGACAGGGATATTACACTCCTATACACTCTACCCCTACCTCTGCTTGAGGTAATGACACCAAATCCAATGGCCCTCTACATACATGATCACGTAAATTCTTGTTTATGAGGATTTTAAAATCCTCCTACTTATTCACTTGAGAATCTCCCTACCAAACTCAAGGTCTCCATGTGGCTTTCCCACAAGGTCAAGGCATGACCCTTTGATTTCAACCGAGTAAATGAAATCTTCATTTCTTCTTCTATATTATGAAAAATAAAGTAAACATCTAATTGTTGCAACCAATGATTGAAATTCAAGGTGTTAATATCACCTTTATATGGATTCATGTCAGCCTTCACTTCCATTTTTAATAAGAATTATGAATGGTTAGATACACTTCAATTGAGTTGATCCTTTTTAGGTTCTTTCTTATATTCCCTTTTTGTTCTTCCCAATTTGTTGATTTCCCCTCCAATTTGAACTCTACATTATAACCTCCATCTTCTTTGAATATCACAAAATTATTAGTCAAGGCCGCTATGAAGAGGCCTACATTACAGTTTATATGTATGAATTTTGTTTCCAGCAATATAAATATCTCCTTTGTGAGATCTTGATGATTATCAACAAATTTTTTAGTGATGGCTAGGGTTTTATGACTTTTGACTTAGTCGACTTGGAACGCCTGCAACTCTCTACAATATACCCAAATAAATGTGCTTTGATATCAATATGATTTGTAAAATTCCATGGATATTTCTCTAGGAAATTCATCATAACATATCTACTAAAATTTAGAAAATATGAAATCTACACTATGGGGGTTTATTTCTCCTTAGATTTCTAGACCTATTAATTATTGTTTATTGTGTATGCATGCAATAGATGAAATATGTAGAAAATAGATAAAAGTGAAATAAAAATCACAAACCACAATTGGCACAAGATATAACTTGGTAAACCCTTTCAAGAGAAAACCAAGTTGGAGGGTGAGGCTGCTCTACTTTCTTTCTTTGAATGGAAATGGATTCAAATCCAAAGAAGTGAAGCTTGTGCCCCATGGGCTATGGAAATGCACAAATCCTCTCTATTTTTTCTATCTCTATTCACTCTCAACTACTATATTAATCTATGAAACAAAATGGACTCAAATAGAATGGAACCCCTTTTCCTCTTAATGACCGAGTGACAACACAACTAGATAACCAATAATAGTTAAGTTTGACTCCTTCAACTCTTAAATAGAGTTACAATATGGAATCTTATAGAGTCTTCTTTGTAATGATCACATGGCCAACCCATTTTCCATGAATAATGGGGGCTATTGTAACATCCTCCCAAAATATGGTAGTCAAAGCAGGAAAGTCAACTTCCAAGTGTCATAAATTTTGCATACGAACTTCGATTGAGGTGATTTTGTATCGTTGGAAAGGTATTTGTGTGTATAATGGTGCTAAAATGTGTATGTTTAAGTGGATTTTTTTATTTTTTCTAAAAGATTCCATTTGATGAACGAATTTCTTTCGAAAGGTTTCAAACTCTAATTTTCCAAATTGGGACCCACCAGTAAAAATGGACTTGTGAGTTGATTCCTCCACTTTTTCCACTCTAAAATCATCAACATGGATGAAAAATAATATAATGACCTAATCTGGATTAAGAAATTGCATGATGAATCTCTAAATTACATCAACACTATTATTGTCACTAACATTCCTAACAATTGCTCCTAGCTTGTTGAAAGTAGACATTGCTAAATGCATAAGAAGCATAGAGTACAACTTGTTGAATAAGAATATTATCAACTAGCCTATCAACAACAATAATAATGGGAAAGAGTAACATTTACCTGAGATAAATGGAAGAATAATGAATAACCAAGCCTCATGAGCTCCAAATAATTTTCTCCAAATTTTTGGATTATGTTTCTCCTTATAAGAGAACAAATTATTTTTTATCATAAGATAATGAAAAACTCTTATTATTTAGATGAAAACAAAATGCTACATAATTATCTTCACTTAACTTACCTTCTTGAGGTTTGGTTTTAAACAACTTTGAATATGGAATCTTTTGTGTAATACTTAAATTCTATGATGTTTGTAAATTTGGCAAATCCAGCCACGAGAGTTGGTCATCCCATCCCTTTATTTATTATGGAAAGTCTAACCACCAAAATTTCAATCCATTTATCTCTAATAAAGATGTTTAGAGTGCTCATAGACACATGAAACTTGAAATCAAATAACTTTCAGTGATAAATATCCATATACTAACCTAACAAATATCAACCATGTATAGATCTATAAATAAAGCTATAATTGAATCACTTAACCCGAATAAATTTTACACCATGTTCAAAGGTGCCTAGGTGCCTCGTCACACAAGCATGTCATACTATTCTTCGTCGCATCAAGATCAAACATGGTGCTTCCTTAGAGGATACACTTACCTCCTAGAGAATAATGAGCCCTTAACAAAAGAGTTTATACACTTGCCTCCTTTGAGGATGATGGGCCTCTAGCAAATGTGTTTATAAACCACTTTTATAAACCTCCATGCTTGTCTCGGTATCCATCCATCTAACACTTATATGGATTATAGGGAATCCATGAGATTGCATTATCCTCTTAGAATGCCTTGCAAAGTTAGAGGTAACATAACGAGGAAGAATTGGGAATCTTAATATACTATGCAATTATTGTTGAAAAGAACAACTGTAGTCTAATTATTTTATCGTTTTATTAAAAGAGTAGCTGTTATGCTATAGAGTTTTTTAAATATATTTTTGAATTTGGTAAATAGTATTTTATAAAATTTTCAAACTATTATATTAAAAAATATATTATAAATAATAAAAAATATAAAATATTTGGTCAACCAACCAAACTCGGTGATACAAGAGCTATAATTAAAAAAATAATTTAAAGGCTAAGATAACGGTTTCATTCTTCCAACACACCCAACCAAAGAAAATAAAAATACATCTGCAGTCCACCCTGTCCACAGTCACATACTACAATAAAACAAATATTTCTGAAGAGGCGTTGTCTAATTGCGGCAACAATTTTGGACAAATCTGAATTTCTTATTAGAATTTGTCGAAATTTTTTTCATGAAATTTGATTGTGAGGTGAAATTTGATGACGAGATTGTTTAAATTATTTTTTTATATGAAAAATGAATTCAACATGATAAAAAAATCTTTACTACTAACACTAACTTGACCGGCTATAACTTAGATTTTAAAAAATTTCCATATCATTTTTTTAAAATCATATCGAAATTTCGGTTTATGTTAAAATATATAATTACTTTTCGCATGCAGAGTTAGACAAACAGTTAAGTGAATTAGTTGAGTTGAGTTATAGATAGATTTGGTGAGTGAGTTAGAGAGTGAGTTAAGCGAGTTGATCAAGTTCAGTTATGTGAGAATGTGTGCATGTCAATTAGGTTAAATACCCTTCACCGGGTTCATTGTATTTAGTTTTGTGATTCAGAGTGATTGAGATTAATTGAAGAGCCGCAACTCATTGTTTTGTGTGTGAAATACTTGTGTTATTGTGTGATTGAATCCTCTGGCTATCCAACAAATTAGTATCAGAACTGAGGAAGGATTAGAAGATCCGTGCTTGTTGCAGCTGAAGAAGGCCAAGCGCAAAAAAGTCCGTAATTTTTTTTTAACTAATTTTTTTTACAAAAATAAATAAATAAAAAAAAATTATCAGTGGAGGTCTGTTGTGTCATAAAGTGAAGGAACAACGGAACCGCATCTTCTCCTAAGTAAAACTTTATGGAGATTTCTTAAAACCTTACAATTAAAAAAAAAATTTTTCGGCTTAGTCCGTGTGTTACCTTCTTACTGGGGGTTGCGTAGATGGGTTTTATAATTAAACGCCGATGTCATGAGAGGAACGAAAGCCTTATTTCCACTGTTATAGGCCCATTAATGCTCCAGACGTACCAATGCCATGCCCCATGGTCATGTGAGCCATCTGGGACAAGAAATAGTAAATGATATGCGGTAAATGATACCCCTCTGGAGTCGGTACTCTCTTTCTCAAATGAGGCAGTTAGTTCATTAACGCGTCGGACCCGGAATTTAAGTCATTCCACGTACAGTAGTTGTACAAATTGTTCCTTAGCGCGCCAAACCTGTAGATGTACCCTTTTTATTTATTTATTTGAATCAAGCATGTTCCGGAGTATCTATTCTATATATTTTTATAAGTAGTTTTTTTTTTTTTTAAATCTGTTTAAGCATTTCTAGATAGAATAGAATTGAATAGAATAGATTTTTTTTTTTCAAAATTTAATGATATTATTTTCGTTTAAATTATGATTTTAGTTATTTAAAATAGCTTTAAAAAACAGTAGTGGCGTATTAATTGTGCTTGAAGTATTAAATGAAGTTTTAACATTGTGTTTTCATTGATCCAATCCTAAGATATTACTTTGTTGATTCTAGATAAAGTGATAGAGGATAACTTTATTTAAGACTTTCATTTTTATCTGAATTTTTATTCAAAGTTTGAATTTTATTTTTTATTATGCATTTAAATCTTATGAAGAGAGGTTGAAAATACAATATTTAAGATTTTCATTTTTATCTGAATTTTTATTCAAAGTTGAATTTTATTTTTTATTATGTATTTAAATGTTATGAAGAGAGGTTGAAAATACAAAATATTTGGGGGAAATAAATTATTCAAAAATGTCTTCATTCAATTGAATAAAATATTTTAATTTTAATTTTACATTCAATTTTTATGCAAAAAAAAGTTAAAGTTGAAAATACAAATTATTTGTTGGGGAAATAAATTAGTCAAAAAATGTCATAAGCTTAATTGAATCAAACATCTATAAAGCATAGAGAGCTTTGAAAATCTTTTTGGCTGCTAGTGTTTTTCCCTAGTCTATGCTTTAATGTGTGAATATTTTGCAGATCTCTTTTGTACTTTGTTCAATGGCAAATCTCAATGATCCGATGAAAAAGATAGTTTCTCTTGTAGGCATGGTTGCCAATAAAGCAAGAACTTCTTTGATTTTGTACAGTTCCATGCTGAAATATGGTTCTGACCTTCTGGTGGTTTTAGAGGTTCCTTCCCTCAATGTCCCTTTGGATGAGGAAGCTTTCAATTGTGAAAAATATTTTGTGGAGCAAGGTTTGATATGCAAGTTTAATAGGTTTGGCCGTGGCTGACAGATCTGTACAAATGGATCTCTGAGACTTGGAAACCTCTTTTGAAAGATGAACTAAACACTTTCTATATGGCACGAGGTTTTTTTGTTGTGGTTTTTGACAATATCGAGGACAAGAAGGTCATTTGTGAAGATGGGTCGTGGTTTTGGGGTAGTATTGGTCTCTTCATGCAACCCTAGACTGCCACTTTTGATTCGATAACGGATTTAATATCCACAACTCTAGTTTGGGTAAGGCTTCTGAATCTTCCTCTACATCTTTGGAATTTTCATCACTATTCTTTATTAGGAATGCTTTAGGAAAGTTTTATTGTAGTAGCATGAAATTGAATTTTTTTTAAGACTACTTATTCTAAAATATGTGTGGAGATGGAATTCAACAAGGCTTTTCCCACCAAAATTAATTTGACGATTCAAAATTATGTTTGAGTCCAAAAGCTCGACTATGAAAATGTTTCATTCCAATGTAGAGCATGCTATGAAACATGGTATGTAATTAAAAACTGCCCAAAATGTTCACAGAACAACAAATATTAGAAAAAAAATTGAAGGCCCAAATGGTGGAAAGGAGCTCAGGGTGATCTCAGGGTGTTATGTTAAGGCACTTCATGACGTAAAAGTTACCTGCTCGAAAATACAAATTCAAAAAATATATTATTATGTTTGTCATATATTAATTTTTTTTATAATTAATAATGATAATAATAAATTTTTTTAAAGTTTTAATTTAGTTAAATTTTAGAGTAGATGGCGATAGGGTGTTATTTTAAGGCACTTCTTGGTGTAAAAGTTACTTGTTCGAAAATATGTGGCAAAAAACCCATCCACACTAAGGTGAATCCACATCTCAAAAAAATCTTACACACTTCTTTGTATTCATACCACAAATATTGTTTGTGCCCTATTTATAGATAAATAAAGGAATTGTTAAAATATATATAAAACCAAAAAAAAAAAAAAAACTTAAATAATACTACACCACTTATCAATAAAGTTTTCATCTTTAAATGTTAGTATTGAAGTGGTAAAGGCTCAAAACTTTATCAATTTTTGCAGATTTTATTATAAGGCATGTATGTTGTACTTTAAAACTTTAGTTTTCCTTTTCATAAATTCAAAATTAAAATAAATTTGAATCCATATATATGCTCTCTTCATGTACATGATACATCTATTATTATAACTAAGCAAAGTTTCATGGTATGATATGGTTTTACATGCATGCAACATTGAATAAGATATAAATTTAAGTAATTTAACTTGCAAAATTTATAATTTGTAAATGAAACAAAATAAATCCATTCTAACTACATTCATCAACAGTAATGTAACATTGATAGAATATAACATTAAATCCACATCATGAATTTAAAAGCCAATGAAGACATTGTCATATACACAAGTTCACATTCTTGTACTTGTATTCCAAATTGGTCTAGTTATACATTTTTATCTTTTACAAAATGGGCCCATGGCCCATGGTATTCCCAACATAGATAATGGAAGGTCGCGCCCATAAATGAAATAATGGAAAAATGACATCATGACTGATTTATAAATTGGGTCTATACGTCACCCTCGCCACGCTTGGCACTCCCAAGTGCATTTCAAAATTGATATTGCTGCAAAAATTAAATAACCAATTAGTTGTAAAATCCAAAATGCATAGAATCAATTGTCGTTAATTCATGATAAGATTTTGATCAACTACTCATTCTCACCATGAAGATCTAAGGCAATGGAGAAGATTGTCCTTCCTCGGCAGATGGTGGAGCTGTTGGTGATGGATATAGGCATGGTTCATGGGTGATGGATAAAGGCATAGTGGAAGTGAAATCGGAAAAAGGTAGTGGGTGTGGGCGGTGATACACCCCCACCGGTTGTACGATAGTGGGAATCACCCTAGGGCGAGGGATCACCCTAGGGGGGGGAATTGGAATGTCAAGGGTGGATGAATAAATGGTAGGGGTGGGAATTGGGAAGAGTTTGGGGAGGTGGTTATAGGCATGGGAGAATTTATGATGGAGAAAGGTGGTCGGTGTGGGTGACAATAAATCCCCACTGGTTGTACAATAGGAGGAAGCACCCTCGGGGAGGAAATTGGGATGCTAATGACTGGAGCAGTGTTCAAACTGCTATAGTTTTTTTCACCAACATGCTCATCAAATAATTGAATTCGACAAGCTGGAACATTGTGAGATGTGGTTCCCTCGACTGTAACAATAAAAAATTTCATATAGTTATGAAAATGCATCGAAAATGATAATATATCGTATTTCACATAAAACAATGCATGCCATCAAATTTCCATACCATTTTTCTGTATAATAGAATGTTGCACTAACTCAGGCATGTGGCCCACACTTCTTTGGTGTTGAGAAGATAACTCCAATTGCTCATCCATGTTTCTTTTTTTTGCACGAACTCATCCAACCTTTTCAAAATGTGGTTTATCTTTCCCTGATTTTGACTTGCGCCCACATTGCCTTTTCTTTTTGACTGGGCTCAAGAAACTATGTTTTCTTTTAGTAGTGATCTTTGATGGAGTTATAGTATTGAAAAACATTCTATTGTATTCTTGACATGCTTTGTCTACCAAACTGTTCAATGCATTTGCTTGCTCCAAATTTGTAGGTATTATGGATCTCAATTTCTCATGAGTTGATGAGTTAACACGTTTCATCTCATCATCTTCAAATAATGCACTATCTGGTCATACATTGGTTGATTGAACATTATCAATGCTTGTTTCATTATAATAATTTATATTTGGAGGAGAATCAAAGCATGGCGGAAGCTCCGTTTGGATTTCTAGGCCCAATATAGGTGTTTCATTCAAATCAAATAAAATTGTAGGCCTTTCTGTAGTAGGATTAGTGATATTAGGCAGTACATTTTCACCCAAAGTAATGTTACTCACCAACATCTCAAATTTCAGTAGAGAAAACACTCTTCGTGTCCATAGCCCATCCCACCGCTTGTCCTACACTCTGCACTACTTTTAAGATTCCACTGTATCTGCTCAGAATATGGGAGTCATCTGTCAAAGCTCCGATGATCCAATAACACACAGTTGGAACATGGAGTCCAATAATCCATAATTGAAATAGAAAACAAATGGCCCTGTAAAAGCAGAGCCATAATCCACTAAATCGAGCTGCTGCTGCTACAAGATGGACTTATCTGAGAAGCGCCTGGTGAAAGAGGTTGCCCCCAGTGCTTCTCCCATCAAAACACATCCGCTGAAATTGGCGTGTTGACTGAGCCATGACTCATCTCTCTCCTTGAGGGCCACTGAGCAAAGCCACAGAAGAGCTCCAAATGAATGATCGCAGGCCCTGGGAAGGTGGTGCTCTATTGCAAGTCTGTAATCCATCGATACACATATGACGTTGGAGGGTAAATTTGAAATTAAAATGAGCGGCAAAAGCAACAAAATTTAAATTCGAAATTCAAATTTTCTTGGCTTGCATTAATGTTACCGTGTTGAATATTTCACGTACAACAAGGAATATCTAGCATGTCATAGAATACCATAAATATGGCATGTCAAATCGTCGTATGTGATATGTCATGCAATAGCATGGAAAGCCCGTCTTGATGATCGATGCCATGGGCATGGACATGGCATGCTTAGTGGTACTGTTAACAGCATTAATGGGCGAATAGCATAGGAAATATTGGTTGCCACGGGTGAATGGCAACTACCGTACGACCACCAATATCCCAGTCTAACATGAGAAATGCGTTGTGTTAAGTATACGGACACTCGACTCGCTATAATTAATTTATACATACGAAATGAGGGAAATCCTTATTTACGGGGCTATTGGCCCATTAATTCTCTATGTGAGAAGCTTAAGTACTAATGCCATACCCCATGGCCATACGAGCCATGCCCTGCCAACCGTATATGGATGTCAATTTGCAATGATTGAGTTGTCGTTGCCAGAGTCGTGTCGTGAACGCAACCGGAAATACAATGGATGTATGAATACGGATGTTAATCGTGGCATAACATCTTGTGGAGCAAGTGCATACTTCAATGTTTTAATAAAGTTTTATGCTAAGAGTTTGAGGGTGCATATAATTTTTTTTTAAGAGCCG
The DNA here is from genome assembly GCA_034641835.2 of Pinus albicaulis. Lineage (NCBI taxonomy): Eukaryota > Viridiplantae > Streptophyta > Pinopsida > Pinales > Pinaceae > Pinus > Pinus albicaulis. Next base: position 151,284 of record MU968321.1, on the reverse strand, counting down.
ATGATATGAATTTTGACATTTTAATAAAGTTGTATGTTAAGAGTTTGAGGGTGTATATAATTTTTTTAAAAGCCATATAATGATTATATGAATTTTGAATTCTTTTCAAATTTTAGTAAAATTTATATTTAATTATTATTAAAAATAATAATTTTATTTTACTATTTAATTATTAATAAAAATAACAATTTTATTATAAAATAAAATGAAAAGATATAATTTTTCAATTAGCTTCTATATTTTAAGTGGAATGTTATTTAAAAAAAAACTTTTAAATAGATGCAAGCAAGTATAAGTAAAACATACTTAAATTTTAGTTAAATTTATATTTAATTTTTATTAAAAATAATAACTTTATTATAAAATAAAAGGTAGACGTCAAGTTTTCCAATCAGTTTCTAGATTCTAAGTAGAATGTTATTACAAAAGAATAAAGAATAGCTATATTTTATTTATAAAGCTTCAAAACATGTAAAATAAACAAATATATGAAAATGAATATTATTACAAAAGAACAAAACATAGCTATACTTCATTTACAGAACTTCAAAACATGTAAAATAAACAATCATTTAAAAATGAATGTTATTACAAAGGAACAAAGCATAGCTATATCTCATTTATAGAACTTCAAAACAAGTAAAATAAACAATCATCTGAAAATAAAAATATTATTATAAGAATTTAAATTTTTAAATAAAATTATTATTATAGGAATTTGAATTTTTAATCTTTTGTAAATTTCTGCCAACTTCCTAGTCTTCAAGTTATAATTTTTCATGTTATTTAAATAAAATTATTATTAGAGGAATTTTCTATGCTATTCGCCCATTAATGCTTGCTCCACATCAATGCCATGCTCCATGGTCATGCGCCATGCCAAGCTTCCAGCTGTTCAGTATGAATGACTCTCAAGTCTCGAGGCACTGACGTACAATCGGAAGGCGGAGATCCTTGGAGATCTATAGGCGGAGAGTAGGTTATATTATTTTTGTTTGGTAAAAAAAAAAAACTTTATGACTTTCAAATAAGGTTTATTAAAAGTTTGAAAAATATAAATATTAAATTAGATATTTTAAAATTTAAAAAAAAAAAAAAAAAAATTAATTAATTTTTTAAAATGTAAGTCCTTTTTTTTTATGGAGTTTTAAAATAACTTATCAAATATAAAATAAGTGTAATATGTAAAAATAAATTTATAGTAAAATAATTTCATAAAAATAATTATAGAGTAGTATAATATAAAATTATTATATTAAAAAAAATAGAATATTTAATTAATTAAAATGGTCATTTATATGTTCATGGGTGTAGAATAGATAGTGCCAAGGTATCTAGTTAAGACTCTCTATGGTGAAAAAGTTACTAGTTTGAACCCTATGGATAAAAATACAGTCATGTTAAGGGTTCATGTGGTTCAAGCCAATTATGATCTCAGGTGATTTTGAAGGCTTAAAATTTCCTTAATATTGGTTACTCAAGTAATAGGATAGGCTTACGAGTGCTCCTAAGACACACAATACCTAACAAAAAATTATAAAATATTAATATAAAAAATGTGATTAAATATTTTTGAACGGAAAATAAGCAATCATATATAGTAAGTAAATTAAATCACTTCTCATATGAAAGAATAGTAAATGCTAAACATAGCAGATTTTCATTTATGAAAGAGGTTTTATGAATTAATTGAGTATGAAGAAGGTTAGGTTGCACACTTTTGAAAAATTCTTCATAAGTTATCAATCAAGAATATAAATAATAAAATATCTAAATAGAGATACTAAAATATTCAAAGTTGCGCACAATATGCACCTCACCCAACTAATACCACCATCTATGTTTAAATGTTTAGAAGTAATAATCAAATGTTTACATGAAAAACAATGTAATGGAAATAACTTTAAGGGTTCCACTAATGGTGGCATCTCTTGACTTATGCTCACTAGTTTGTGGGGCATCTCATGTCTAGGGTTTTGAGTGCGGGTAGTAAGCAACAATGTTGCATATTACACTTGTTTTATAATTATTTTAGGTAGGGTTTGTATATAATACTGCAATGTGAAAAAATATATAGCAGATTTATAATATATGGTTATTACAATGTACAAATTTTATAATTTATATTTCTTTTTAGAATTAATTAACTTTTATTGTTTATATTTAATTTATATATCTCAAGGACATTATAATTTATCGATATTTTAATGCCAATGAAGGGTAAGATAATATGACACATGTAATAGCAAACAAAAATAAAAATATAATTCTTGAGGTGTTATTTAGTAAATTTAGATCTATTTTCATTTTTAAGGGTTTTACAAAAATATATATACAATGCATGTTAAATTGTTCTTGGAACATTGATTTTGCAACATCTTTAACAATAACTACTATATATTCAAAGATTGGTACGAAGTGGAATAGATGACGAAGTTACAACATTTTTAGACACTGGTTATTAAAATTAAATAGAGTTTGACCAAATCACATGTCTTTATAGCATTGTACACTAAATTATCCATTAATTATATGTGTGATGTTTGTTAAAATTTAGATTAATTGAGAAGTGTCAAGTTTGAATATATATGAGGCTATGAGAATCATGTCACATTCTAACTTTGAAAAAAAATGTTTCTAAATTTTTATTATTAATTAAACATGTTTTAAATGTCAAGTAAGTTGTTTCATCATCTACATGTTTCTTTCTTTATGTCCTTTACTGAAAGTTTCTTGTAGTCATGTGCTTACACATGAATCTAGTCATTGATTTGAAACTTTATTGTAACATGTATCATCACCAAAATTTTAAAAAATATTATTAACTATAACACAACTTGATAAGACAAAGGGTAAGTACTATATTAAAAACTTTTGATTACGTATCACATATTTAATTTTGCATATAATCCATATGTGAACGTCTAAACATTCAACTTACTACATAGGAAGTAGGAGTATAACATTTATTGAGAACTTATGGGAGTTGTCTGTTTTATAGCATACCACTCATATCTAAGGGATTATCATTATCTACACCTTATCTTATGGTACTTTTCTGGGTTGGAAAGTAGACTTGCTGCTCTATGCACCACTTTATGAATCTTCCAGATCTGGATTGTGAAAGCATTCACCCTACACTTGTCAGACTCACCTGGGGATCCGGGTTTGATCCATGATGTTGCTAACATGTTGTAAATCAACAGTGGAGATTCCATTCTAGGGTTTTACCTCTGTAATCGCTTGCCTTTCGCACATTCTTTCTAGCTCATTTTCTCCGGTGAACTTTGGCGCTCAACCCTCTGCAACTAGTGATACCTAGGGTTAAGGTGATGGCCTATGGGCTTGAGGGAGGGTTTCCACTGTGGTTTGATGTCACAATGCTCCCTAGTTACCCTCCAGATAGGGTCAACACAACTATTCCATTGCACGGTTATAGGTATACTAAATCTCGCATAAAATACTTGTTGAATTGTTTTCTTGTTTTTTCTTTTAGCAGTAAGTTTTATGGGTTCTCACCTAGATGTTATTTCCAGAATTGGATTATTTCATGCTACGACGACTCTCGACTATGCTCACGGTTCATCGTTGGGGTACACATTGCATACCTACCATGTTCCTTTCGGGTTCCTACCTTTAATTTTATGGTTGTCACAAAGTATTCAATTTTTTCTACAAATTGACAGAACGACGTGAGGATTTCTCCCTCTCGGCCTCTAGAGGTAAACTCTAGTTACTCTTGTGGTTTTCTGTCACTTTGGATTGGTTCAACCTATCAAACACTAATTCTTGACTTGTGTTCTTTCTTGCAAGCTCAGCTAGGTATGAGTTCCGCTTCTCAAAATGGTTTCTCTTGTCCCAAGGTTTATGTTACATCACTCAGGAATTATTTCATTTCTCTGGCACAGGTACGGTGACCCTTTTGTCTAGACATGTCGTGGTCTTCTTTCTAGCTAAGGCCCTACTTTCGCACCGCTTGGGTCTTCTGTGTAAGGTTTAAGTTAGATTTGTTACATGGTGAAATACTGAGACTATGCTCGAGTCTGGGGTTCCAAATTTAATTATGGCCACCGATCGAACAATGAATGTAATTATACACTTATAATTTCTTGTACTCGTGGAGGAATGTTTTGGGTTTTGATTTGTGTTTGGACATTGTAAAGCAGTTTATAAAAATTGTATATGAGTTCTTCATATATGTTTATTAGTTTTGATGGTTACAAGAAATTTGAGAGCTTAAGCTCGAACAAGATCTTTTCACGTTATATGAATATTGTTAAGCTTATATACTGTGCTTTAATTTTCTTATAGCCGCTCCATCGCTCAGTTTGATGTAAGACTGTGAGTTATTGGGTTTAACTTATTTCTTTCTAGACTTCCCATTTTATAATGTTTTCTATAATGCAGATATTTTGCCTATGCATCCTCTGGCTATGTAAAACCCCTTTATAGTTATGAAAATGCATCGAAAATAATAACTTATATATGAAATGGTCCTTTTTAGGGCATGTTCTCTCATTAATTTTAACCAAAATCTAGTAGATAAATTTAAAAATTTGAGTTTAAGTTGTTTAATCTATACAATTTAAGTGTTCCATGGTTTTCAAGCCGTTGAATCCATTTATTCATTCAAAATGGTGTTTTAAACAATAGAAAATCATAAATGTTCTTGAAATTGTACCACCGGATTTTGATGAAAAAGAAGATTCCGTCTATAAGTTAGCTTATGCCATATAACTTGCATCTATAACCTATTAAACCATTCATTTTTAGTCATCGAATTTTATTATGTTAAATATATTTTTAGAAAAGTGTCCCCCATGAATGATTTTTTATTTTACATTTATTTAATCTATTAGTTTTTTCCCGTGATTTTTTACTTTTATTTTATCCAATTTAATAAAAAAAAAATTGTTAATTTTTCTTTTATAAATTAAGATGAGCAAGATAGTTCATTGTCAGGTGAAATTATCTTGAGTGGGCCTATTGGTTAAGATCTTGTGTTTCCTCCTAAGAGGTCACGCGTTCAAAATTGGAGGGGGGTAGAGTACGTATGCCTTTGTAGACTTAGCAGTCAAATCGCTACGTGAAAGTGGGTCCCTTGTACCAAAAACAAAGGGGTCCCATACACCTACAGAGGTGGCTCCCTTGTCCCACAAACAAGGGGGTCTCATACACCTGCTTTAGCGTGACCTTAAAATTGGATAATAATAATAATAATAATAATTTATATATGTTTTAACTTGAATTAAAACATATGAAGTCGAAAATTATCGAAGCAAAAATATAATTTTTATTATTTAAAAATTATATTATAATATGATATATTTTTTTATTGATAAGTTGTGCAAGTCCCAAGATGATTGCACATTTAATCTTTTCTTTTAGAAACTATGACCTAGGGGGTTTAAGTTGTAAAAAAAATATGACCCAGGGGTCTAAGTTGTCAAAATCAACCCGGGATCGCACTCATCCTAGACCACATCAACCCTTAACATGGCTAGATTTTTTGCCATGTATTTTCGAACCAATGGCCTTCACACATAGAGTTCCTTAACAGTACACCCCACCACAGTGTATTCTACACCTCATGGGTCATAATGTGGTATATATATATATATATATATATATATATATATATATATATATATATATATATATATATATATATATATATATATATATATATATATATTGAAGTAAATATAGTATTTTTTTTGTAAGCTTGACAAGACATTTTCCATCCATTTCTTCAAAAAAGATAGGTTACAACCAGAATTGAAGTGGTTAGGTGGCCTTAACCTGCTCATAGGGAATATAGATATGTTGGACACCTAACTACATTATAGGCTATCAAAAAACAGAAGAGTTTAAGACTGTCTAGCAAATCTATATATGTATGAGTATCTTTACACCTTATATATTCTAGAGAACTAAAACTGGAAATCATAGTCTGCAAATACTTCATGTGACAAAATTAAAAATAAAAAATTAATCCAAACATGCTATTATTCATTTGAAAAATCCACTGGAGCTGGATCCTTCATGCTTGAACCGAGTAGTTATGTTTGTGGAAGGCATGGAATATGTCTCTCAATGCGGCTAAGGTGACCATTATGTTGCTGTAATTGGAACTGGAACTGAATAAATTGAAATTCCTTATGAATTTCTGAAAGTCCATGATCAGTCTTGGAAGAATCAACAAGAGGGTTAGCCAAGGCTTTGGCTACTATATTATTCATTAACCAATAAAGATGGTCTATATGTTTATACTTGAAGACCTTCCTGTAGAATGACCTGGGTAGGGAACCAAATCATGCCAATCACCCAAATCAATATTCAGGGTTGTTAGAGATGGTTAAAAAAGCCATCAAAGAATCCAACCCTGGATGATAACCAAAAAGCGCCTCTCCCCCCCCGGGTAGTGAAATAACCCCACGTATATTTGGAGCTCTAAATATTCACAAAGCTGGTGCCCCCCTGAGACCCATTGTCAACACTATCGGGGCTCCAACTTATGAATTAGCAAAATATGTTGCTAATTCTTTAGCACCTCTAGTGGGCAATACTAGCTCATACATAAAAGACTCAAATCATTATGTGGATTTCATTAAAAACACTAATCTAGACCGGGTGAAAAAATAGTAAGTTTCGATGTGGTCCAACTCTTTACAAAGATACCCTTATATGAAGCCGTGGAAGTGGTTAAGGAAGTTGCGGATCCCGAGACTGCTAGGTTAGCAGAAATCTGTTTGCGGTCAACCTTTTTCACATTCCAAGGAGAGATCTTTGAACAAACAACAGGGGTAGCCATGGGGTCTCCACTATCCCCCATAGTGGAAAATATCTTTATGGAAATATTTGAAAAGAGGGCCTTGGACTCGTACCCTCTTAAGCCTAAATTCTAGATTAGATTCGTGGATGATACCAGTGTTGACTGGCCTCATGGAGATGATGAGCTTAAAAAGTTCCATAACCACCTCAACAACTTATCCAAGGATATACAGTTCACCATGGAAGATGAAGATAATAACTGTATTCCATTCTTGGAAATTCTTCTCATCAGGAATGAAGATGGTTCCATTGGACATAAAGTATTTAGAAAAAAGGAACACACAGATAATTATCTCCATGCCAACTCACACCATCATCTGGCACAGAAGATGGGGGTTCTCGTGACTCTTTTCACACGAGCCTTCAGAATTTCCGATAGAAAGCACTTGGAAAAGGAAATTGCATACTTAAGAAAGGCATTCACTAATATGGGATACAAAAACAGGGACATCATAAAAGCCATACAAAAAGCCAGATCCGGTAACAAAATAAATCCTCGTGATGAAAACCTAAAGTCTAAAGCCTACCTCCCTTACATCCAAGGGGTCACCTAAAAACTAGCCAAAGTCCTAACTAAAAATAACATTGACACCTCGTTTAAGCCCCTAATGACTATCAAGCAAAGAATGAAATTTGTCAAGGAAAAACCAGATCCACTACAGCATAAAGGTGTTTACCGTATAAATTGCTCATGTGGTAAATGCTACATTGGAGAAACAGGAAGATCTTTCAAGATTAGACTCAAAGAACATGGGGCCGACATTAGAATTGGGAGAACCAAATCCTCAGCTCTGGCTGATCACTCGAATAAAACCCTCCACCATATCTGCCTAGAGGATGCCAAAGTTATAGCCAATGAAAATCACTATTACAAAAGGAAGATGCAGGAAGCTCTTGAAATCATCAAACATCCAGAAAACCTCAATAGGGATGGAGGTTTAGAAGTCAGCAGAAATTGGGTCCCCTTATTTTCCCACTCTTAAATCTTCCTTCCCCTGGTTGCACCTTTATCTTCCTCCTTCTTCCCCCTCCCCAGCACTTCGCTGTCCTCCCCTTCCTTTGAACTTAGAAGGACCTTTTTTGACTCTTTCCCTACTTGTATAATGCTCCTTACTGTCCCCCCTTTTTATATTTTCTTCTTAACCTTTCCTCTCCTTACAAAATCCTTCTCTTCCCCTGTCTTCATTACCTTTTAAACCTTGGGGTTTTTCTCATAAACCTTTAAAGTTTGTGTTCTTAACTAGATATTTTCATAACTACCAAACTTTGAATGGTTAGGCTTTTCCCTCCCCCTCTTTATATTTTATTATTTATATACCCTTTAGTCCGCATCTAAAATCTTCACCTTTCATTTGAACCCTCTTAATCCTTCCCCCTTCTTATAAGGTATTAATATACTCAATTCATTAATATCAATCTTAAATAATAAAATAATTTTATAATAGCTATATTTATAACTATTCCTAAGGTTTTATTAAAAATAAAACTAACATTAATGCCTTATAAGATTTCTCTATTAATGCTTTTCCTTTTTAAATATAACTTTAATTAGCATTTTTGAATTTCTTATGGGCCCCTTCCTTCACTCTAGTTGTTATTAATGTTATTTTAGCATCCTAATTATGTCACCTATTAGGGTTTCATCTTATAATCACCCCCAATTTAATAACCCTGCTCTTCTATTAATATGTGGCTTTAATATTAATATAATCATTTCATTAATATCAATCTTAAATAATAAATACCTTTGTAATAGCTATATTTAACTATTCCTAAGTGACTTAGTAGAATAAAAATCGACATTAATGCCTTATTTGAATTCTTCTTTTAAATGCTTTTCCTTTTTAAAGATAGCATTAATTAGCATTTTTGCATCTTATGGGCTCCTTCCTTCACTCTCTAGTTGTTAGTTTAGTATTTTTAGTATCCTAATTAAGTCACCTTGTTAAGGTTTCATCATATAATTCTCTATATAATAAATCTAGGTTTTATATTAATATGTTGCTTTAATAATAATATAAATTTAAAGTCCTATTTTAATTTTAAGTATAGCCAATTAATTTCTTTAGTTTTCTTTCTTGCATTTATTTAATTCTATTGTTTTCATGATTTAAAGCCAATATTTTTATTAGTAACCCTCCCTTAATTTAGAAAACTTTTAAAATTTGATTTATGTTTAAATATGAAAATATCATTTGGATTTTGGGTTGGTCGGCCTTTATCCCCGCACTCCCTGGCGTATATTTATAATATCTTTTCTCCTCTCTCTTTTTTTACAGAATTTGTCCCGATGATGGGTCTTGTTCTAGACCCGAAACATTGACACAAAAATGTTCACCGTGGAGATTCCGAACTCGCAAACTCAAAACATTTATGCTTATTTTTCAAATAATTTGCAAATAAGGAAAAATTGATAATAATGTGAGTATCTTAAATTGTCTTATGACTCACATGTAATTTTTTTTGTAAATCTTCTATAAATCCATGGATATTCCAAAATCTCTAATATACATAAATACAAATATTCATATTCTTATAATTAATAAGACTAATATATCTGAAAAACAAAAATATATCTATAACATGTGTAACATTTAGTTATAATTCTTCACATTTTAGTTTCCTGTCATATCTTATCCTCTCACCCATTCAAGTGTATACTTCAAGAGTGACAATTTTTTTTTTTTTTAACACCTCATCATAAATGTGTGTACATTTCAACCACCATATATCTTGGTAGGAAGATTTTACATATAGATTTTATGGTTTACACTATATCAATAAAAGTGAGTCTAAGCAAAAAATAATAATAAACAAAATCCACATACATTTTGTATATTTTATTTCACAATTAATTTAATGAAATGAGATTTTATCACTATCATCAAGATTGTGTAAATATCAATGGAACTTGGACATCTTTTAGATAACTCAATTCCAAAAATGATTTCCATGCTCAATTCCTACCTATAAGATTTGGATCTAAATCAAAACTCAACACAAACAAAATAATATATATTATAATTTATTGATATATTTTTTCATACAACCCCAGGGGTGCTGCTTGTTGACTAGTGAACACTGCTAAGGTGTTCGTGTCACTGTGCAGGTCACAAGTTCAAGCCTCGACTTATCTATGCATTTTTCTTGGTGAAAGTGCAGTTGTACTTGAAGGCAAATGGAGTGGTGGCTCCATGCATGCGAGGCATTAAGGCCATCGTTGAACGTGGAAACAATTTTGGGAAATTTCTAAGGATTTCTGGGTGTGAGGTTGGCAGTCGTTCAGTGTATGTGAGTTATCTATCAAAGTGTGTTGGTGTTGGGCTTTGTGGGTTGGCGAAGGCGTTGGGATCTGTAGGTTGGTGCAGGCTCTGGTCTCGTCTTCTCCTCGTGCTAGTACACATGTATGTGGTCTACTTTCTTTTTTACTCCCCCATGCATCGATCGTATCATTTGTTGGACTCGGGCTTGTTTGGTTTAGAAACGTTGGGGTTTCATAGGAGGATGGGTTCAATGCAGTTGCATGTGCCTGTATGGGACTTGAAGCAGGCCCTTATGTCTTGTATTTTCTCTGTGTCTGTAATTTTTGGGATTTTTCTATCTAGGATGGGGTTATATTGTCGAGAGTTTAATTCTGGGGTATGTATCTATGAATACCTCTTGTCATGGCCTCGCCCCAATAGGGATAAGGTTTTTTTTGTCTTGGTTGTGTTTCTAGGTGTTGTTTCTACGTTTTTTCTAGTTAAGGCTTGGGTTTTTCCGTTGGAAGTATTGGAGCGGGTTAAGTCTATGTGGGGTCTATGGTTTCCATCTCTATGGGATTTTTCTATGGAATGTTCCTGGGTCTAATCTTTGGTGTGTCGATAGGTTATGTCTCTGTGGGTTATTCCTCTATAGTTTCTCTATTCCTCTAATGTTTCTTAGGGATGGAAACCCAATTACCGAGCCTTTGGAATCAGTCCAAGCAATTGTGATTGCCGACTGCTATGTAGGTTGAATCCTAAATAAGATTAGGGGTATGGTTGGGCTTATGGGGGTCGTGTCTCTATTCTGGGTGGTGTGTAGTGGAAGTCTGCAATGGAAAAGGAGGGGGTCATTCCCTCAGATTTTACACTGGCAATCATCGGTTCATGTTTCTTCTCTGGCATGTGTGTGGTGCAGTAGTGCTTCTGGGCTCGGGCTACCACCCGCGCGAGCTATAAGTTTGGTTTCAGAATCTCCCACAACGTGAGGTACAAGACGATGGTTGGGTCAGCAGCAACGAAGGGAAGAAGTGGCCCGAGTTCAAGGGGTCAAGGCAAAAGAACCATGGGGTCTCTCGCACCTGGTCAACCCACCTCCTTTGGGGGAAGAACTCGGGGCCACAAGCTAGTCTCCAACGTCATAAATGATGCGGCTATAACTTATCACAAAGGCACATCCAAGGAAATTCATTAGCTAATGGAAGAGTGGGAAGAAGACCTGAACAAGCAGGCATGCACGATGGAAATTGATGTGGAGGATTGGTGGGTTTTGGTACCAGATCCAGGGCACACCCGAGGTCGAAGCACAAAATTCAAACAAACATTGTTCTTGTATCGTTCCATGAAGAGTATCCTAATGAAAGTGCTGGAGCAAATTTTTGAGGGTATGGATTTTCCTGACTATAAGAAGGAATTTTAGAACCTTTACTTCCAATTGCAAAAGTAAGATGACAGACCTACTAAATTTTTTTTAATATTAATATTAGTTTACTTATAATATTATTTGGGAGGGTTCAACTTCTATATTTTAGAACAATTAATCTTAAAATATAAAGAAATAAATTAATAATCTAAAATACTAATATTTAATAATTTAGAAATCAACTCTTTTACAAAGTATCACATAATGTTATTATAAAGTCATTTTTTTTAAACACCATCCTTATCACTAATATCCACAAATGAATATTGAAAAGGAATGGAATGTATTGAAAATTTACAATTTTTTATTAAAAATGAGATTTTTATTTGACTGGAGATTAAGAATATATTGAAATAACAAGTATCTTTATATTGATTGTGAATTCACAAATTTTGAATTCAACAAATAATAGTTACTTAAATTGTTTAACTTTGTTCCCGTAATCCACAATTAAAATTTTGAAATCCACAAATAATAGTTACTTAAATTGTTTAACTTTGTTCCCCATGATCCACAATTAGAAAACAAATGCGGGCGAGTTAAATTGCTTAAATTTACTCCCCAAATCCACAATAAAATTAAGTTCAGGATTATGAAAACTAGACATACAGTAAACTTAACAAGCATCAACAGGATTAAAGAACAAGCCATACAGTTGACTTAATGACCTCGCCTGTAATATACACAAAAGAAAAAACACCGTATGTATGTATTCCCATTATAACCATTGAACAAAATTACATAATATCTGCACACCGATCCTCATGTTGGTTATGCTGCACCTGTTTCAACACGAACAACACCGCCCGAGATGTTGCTCACAAATTGTTTCCCCCAAAAGTGAAAATTGACAAAAAATTTCACTACGATGGTGGAAGGGGATGCAATCAAGAATCTGGTGTAGTGGAATTTCTTTGCTAAACCCCTACAATATGTGCATATATAGGTCGATCGGTGGCGATTCAATTCCGACACATTACAAATTGCTACGAATAACTGATGCTATCCAAGAGTGTCATTCTATTGCCGATCAGCACTCTAGACAATTTGTCCACCTGCTCCTCAAAATAAGTGATGCCTGCCTCCATATCTGCGATGCATTTCTTCAACGACTCAATGCTTTGCTCTCCATCCAAAATGCCATTCAGTTGTGAAAATCTCCCCCAAAACATCACCGTTTCCATTTTCAAAGGAAAAATGTAAAACGAGCTATTTAAATACAACAAAAACATACGGGAAAACATGCGTGATAATGAGAAAACATGTGATAATGACGACGAGAAAGAAAATCTGTGTTCTGACCTGTGATAATGACCGTGAGGGTAATCTTTTAGTTTCTATTTCTCTTGTTCGCATCGATACGTTGATTACACCATTTCTATTCCCTTCAAATAAAAATATTGGGCGTGACAAATTCAAAAGTTTCGAGCGGTTTTGAAATCCAAAAAATATTGGGCTCGACGATTTCAAAAATTTCGAGCCGGTTTGAAATCCAAAAATATTGGGCGGGACAAATTGAAAAATTTCGAGCAGATTTGAAATCCAAGTTTGAAACGTTGTAGGCGTGAAATCGAAGTTGGAAATGTTGTACGCCAAGGTGACATGTGATATTGAATGAATGTAAGTTACATTGAATGATGGAGTTGCCCTGAAGTATCATGTCACAAGGCGGGTGTACATGCCAGGTGTACTTTGACCAAAGATTAATGGGCGATTAACATAGGAAATATTGGTCGTCGAGAGGGACAACCATGACAAAGTCAACACAAAGTTCAAAGTTTGTGTTAATTTTTTAAAAGGAGTACGGTACGTAAGCTGTCAAAGGAATTTTTTTTTTGGATTTAGGGGTCTTGAATCATACGAGGGAGATTTAAAAGGGAGACTTAATATATACTTTTACAAGGCATTCGTTTTTCTATTATTTGCTTGAGTAATAAAGGAATGCATTAAAGGGTTTTTTCAAAAGACATGAGAGTAGATATTATAATAAATCTTTCTTAAAAGATTTTATTATACAAAATATTTTTTTATATATAATATTTTTTTTTTAATTTATTATATAAAAATATATATATAAGATTTTTATAAACTTTTATAAACAAAAGAAAGAATTTTTTTTATAAAACTTAGGGTTTTATTAAAAGGGATTTTTTTTAAAAAGGAGTTTTGCAAAGCTCTCACAAAAAAAAAGAGAGAGAAATTTTATGGTTTTTGTCAGAGAAATTTTATGGTTTGAGGCAAGATGGCCACATCAAATTTTCAGCCACAACTTCCATCTTTCACTGGGAAAGATTACGATGTGTGGGCTATTAAAATGGAGACTATGCTCAAAGCACATGATGTATGGGATCATGTCAAGTTCGGGTTTGTAGAACCTCAAGATGATGCAGAAAAACAAGCCCTCAGTGATGCAGAGAAGGAACAATGGAAGAAAGACAAGCAGAAGAATGCACAAGCGTTGCTTCTTATCCAGTAGGGAGTGGACCAAGTAGTGTTCCAGAAAATCATGATAACCTCTTCAGCAAAGGAGGCATGGGAAACTTTGGCGACAAGCTATCAAGGTATGGCCAAAGTTAATATTGTTAAACTACAGAATACTAGGAGAGACTTTGAAATTCTGCAAATGAAGGAGACAGAGGACATTGATTTCTTCATGAATAGGATCATGTATGTCATCAATCAGTTAAAAATCTATGGTGAAGATGTTAAAGATCGAATAGTGATTGAGAAGGTTCTTCGATCTTTGTCTACCAAGTTTGATGTTGTGGTAGCAGCCATAGAAGAAGCGAAGGATTTGGAAACACTGAAAGTTGACGATTTAATGGGATCCCTTCTGTCACATGAAGCAAGGATAGATAGAAATAAGGATTCCACTCTAGAAACCACCTTCAAAAGTCAAGTTTATATTTCAAGAGGTCGAGGCAGAGGTCAATCGAGAGGCAGAGAACGAAGCAGCAGCAATGGTGGTCATAGAGATGGCCGAGAAGAGCATGAGCATCAAAGTGGAAGCAGCAGCAGCAGAAGCTTTCATAATAATCAAAAGTCTGACAAATCAAAGGTAAAGTGCTATTATTGCAATAGATTTTGTCATTATGCTCGTGATTGTAGGAAGAAGATAGCTAATCAAGGAAATCAGAGAGCTAATGTTAGTATAGAGAACACTGACTCCATGTTTATAGCATGCAACACCATGCATGCACCGTCTGATAAGGTCTGGATATTAGACAGTGGTTGTAGTAATCACATGACAGGCAACAAGAATTTGGTTGCCAATTTGGATGCCTCCGTGAAGACAGAGGTAAAGTTGAGGACTGACAACACTATGGATGTAGATGGCAAAGGAGTGATCAACATTGTGACCAAGAAGGGGGAGCCAAAGACCATATCAGAGGTATATTATGTCCCTGGACTCAAACACAATTTGATAAGTGTTGGTCAATTGACGCAGAAAGGATACAAAGTTATCTTTTAGGGGCAACAATGTGCTATTTACGACAAATCCCTACAAGTACCGATCGCAAAGGTGCAAATGACGAGGAACATACTTTTCCTCTAATTATGAACTACAATGATGAGGTTAGTTCTTTTTACAACTTCATGTTCCGATGATTACTAATGATTATCGGTTATGGCACTTTCGCCTTGGGACACTTTCATTTTTCCGTTTAAGATTGTCACAGTTATAAAAATGCATGGTCGAGGTTTACTCTCCCATCAAAGAAACCTACACTTGTGAGTGTTGCATTCTCAAAGCAACACCGTGAAAAATTTTCTTCAAAGTGAGCTCTTACATGTAAAAGAAACCACTTGAGTTGGCGCATACCGACCGTGGACCCATGAGGACACGCCGAATGGTGGAACACTAGTATATTTGGTGGAAATTCCGACACTTTAGTTCTGACACTTTTGTCGTAATGTCGGAAATTTCCCCAATTTCTATCAATTTTTCAAATCTCACCACAAACCATCGCTATACCGACATTTATGGATATCGTTTCTTTTGCGACATTTATGTTTGTCATTGGAATTGCGACGTTTTAAACACTTCGTTGGTATTACAACATTTATGGGATGAAACGTTGGAATTGCGACGTCGCCTACACATTCGTCAGTCTTGCGATGCTTCAGAGAAACTGTCGAAAGAGCGACGTTTCTCATATAGACATCGATCTTGCGATGTTTGGCTTACATCAGTCTTGCAACGTTGTGAAGCCAAACATCGCAAGACCAACGTCTATATGAAAAATGTTGCTCTTCCGACGGTTTCTCCCAAGCGTCGCAATACCGACGTTTAAACAACACAACATTTTAATATGAAAAGCATTGTATTATTTAACATTTTATTAATATAAATATGATTTATTTGGATATAATAAATATTGCATCATTGGATAACATTTGTTTGGTTGGACAACAAACTTGGACATGAAAAACAATTACATGTGTGGACATGTAAAGTATTACTTTATTAACAATTGTTCAACATTTGAATATGAAAACATTATATTATCTAACATTTTGTTTATATAAATATGATTTATTTGGATATAATGAGTATTACATTATTGGATAATGTTTTTTTTTGTTGGAAAACATGCTTATACATCAAACAATTTACATTACACAAGTATACATGAAAACTTGCACATTTTGGTATATTATTCCAAAGGCTAGGACATGCTTGTGATCTTTTGTGATAGTCCAAAGTGTACAATAGGGTCATTATGATAGCCCAGATGAATTTCATCTTATTGTAAATATTATCTCTATTTTGTAAAATTAAAATCACCGATAAATTAGGAAACATATTCCATATTTTTGGGAATGAGATTTGATTAAGGGGGGCTAGTTGATATTAGCGTCATATTGTGCACTTTAATGAACCAGATGCATAATAAATTCGACTATAAAAGGAATGGTTGGGAACCATACTAATATATGTATAGAGAGAATCAAAACTAAATGAACTCTAGTTGTGTTGACAGCCAGGTAATAGGGGTGACGAAGAGAGTATTCCCACATAACCAAAGGAAGTGGCTAAAACGTTTAATGGGAGAAAATTCATGACTATACAAATATTGAAGAGGCAAGCATTGGAATTATAAGGCATGAGAAGACAATTATTTAAGGGGTATTTCTTTTTCAAGGCGGTTCTAGGGGGCAGGAATATTTTATTTTGAAAGAGATACTTCACTCTATAGGAGCACAACTAATGAAAATGAATTTAGAGAGTAGTGGCTTGGATTGAGGCTTATGAACCCATTGTTAGTGTCTTGCTCAAGGGTTGATGAACCCATTGGGAAGCTTTCAAATTGATATTATAACGAATGAAATATGAAAAGGATATTAAGAAGAATCTTAGTTTTGTAGATATTTCGTATGTTTATAAAATTGATCCAAATATATTATTATTGACGTTGTTTTGTAACATTGATTAATTGACCGATTTATTAACCATATATTTATATGAAAGATACTTATTTCAAATATTAACACGATGAGAATCAACTTGAAATATTAACCTGCATATTTTTCTATGAAAGACACAAAAATTTCAAGTCGCGCCTTGTGATCAGGTCGCCCGACCGGGCGCGTTCTGCTGGGTCGTTTTCGTTCGAGGGTGTTTACCGCTTGCTGGGTTTTGACCACCCTGGGTGCTCAGGTATGTTCTGGGCACTGCTTTCCGTTTTCTCCATGTGTGGCATCGTTCGGTCGGCCAACATGTGAGGTCACTCACCAGGCGCTATGGTTGCACCCGTGTCGTTTTTGTTCGAGGGCTTGGCCATATTATTTTTGCTGTTGTGACAACCTAGGTGCCTCGTGTGGCCGAGCGGCCCATTTTCCGTTTTCTTTGTGGCATCGCTTGGTCGAGCGCGCCGCGTGCTGTGTCGTGCAGAGGTTGCCCGGACGGTCAAACCGCGTTTCGTTCGAGGGCGGCCATATTAGTTTTGCTAAGTTGTGACCACTCGGTGCCTCGTGCACGTTCGGGGCAGCCCCCGTTTTCCATTTTATCCTATGTGGCATCGTTCGGTTAGGCGCGCCGTGTCGGCGGTGAGGTCGCCAACCGGCGCGTTTGGGTTGGGCTGGCTTGCCCGAGGGTGCCCGTACGCTTTGCTAAGTTGTGACCATCCGTGCACCGTACGCATTCTGCGCCCCATTTTCCGATTGCCCCCATGTGGCATCATTCTACGGCACACCGGTCGCGCTCGTGATCGCGCCCGACCGGCGCGCCTGGCCGTGGCCATTCTCACCAAGGGTGCCCCGTACCGGCGCTGTTGTGACCACCGGGGTGCTCTCAGGCATACCCAAGCGGCCCATTTTCCATTTACCCCATGTGGCTTCTCTATTCCTGCCCAAAAGGCCGTGTCACGCACAGGAGCTGCCCGACCGGCGTCGTTCGTGCTCGGCCGTTTCATTCGAGGGCGTCGCATTAGTTTTGCCAAGTTGTGACCACTCCGGCATCGTGCACATTTGGGCAGCCCATTTTCCATTTGCTCTCATGTGGCATCAGTTTACAGCACGCCGTGGCGCCTTGTGATCAGGGTCGCCCGACCCGGCATGTGCTCGGGCTCGGTCGTTTGCTCGAGGGTGCCCGTACCGGGCCGTGGCAAGTTGTGACCGCCTGTGCCTGCCACCGCCCGCCGAGCGCCCACATTTACCGTTTGCTCCCTTGGCGGGGACGGCGTTCTGTCAGTGCGCGCCGTGGGTGAGGTCGTCCCGACCGCGGGCCGGCCGCCCGTTTCGGCTCGAGGGACACCGTTAGCCACCCTACAATATTTGTTATACCAAAAGGTGGCGAGACTATTTGAGCCAAGGAACAAATTTCATGACTAAAAATTGTTGGCTCTTGAAGACTCCGAAAGGCCTCCTCTACCTTCTCCGTCCAAAACTTCACTAATATTCGCATTTTACACTTAGAAATCCTTGGCCGATTTCCAAGCCGGGGACATCGCCGCGAAGGTCCTTTTCCCTCCTCCCACCAAACCGACCTTCATTTGCTCCCCTATTTCTCCATAAAACTCTCTTGTTTATCATGAGTTCTTTTCTTTCCACTCATATAAATCACTTTCACAACGTTAAAGACTCCCTCTTTTAACCTTTACCGAAACCCCAACCATTGAAAACCTCGAAAATTTTCTACAAAAATAAAGTTTTATTACTATGTCTCTAAGCCCTCTGGCTAAGTCCTAAATCCCTTTACCTATTAACCCTCGGGCACATCACTTCCCATGTGCCCGCGTCCCGCACTCCTGCGCCAAACCTTTTTATTATATGTTTTTTCGCTCTCGCCCTCTTAAAACCTTTGTTTTAATGCTTAAACCTTTGGGTTTTAATTTATTTTTACATTTTTTCTCACGGTACTATTTTTTTTTATCTGTCTCACACCGTCGATCCGATCCGGCAGACGGACGGCAGGGAGTTCGTCTCCCGGGCGGGTCCCCACCGTCCATAAGTCGATTGCCCAAAACCTGCGTATCCACGCACCACCTTTCGGGGCGAAAAGTTGTTTTCCCCCGATCGGCCACCCATTCCACACATCGCTTGACACGTGGCTCGCCACCTGCTCAAAAATCGTCGTTCATCGCGCGTTACCATTCGAATAGTGACGCCGAGCGATACGGTGATCGTCCGATCCGGCCGCTCATCCACCCGCTATCGCTCGATGAAGATGCCCGACACTTAACGTGGTTCCCGTGCAACATTAATTCATTTTCCACCTGCCGACATGATCCGCATCGACGGCTCAGATTTCCACCGATTTGATCGTCGGTCAACGATTCTCTCGTTTTGATTTTCCTTTCTTTCCCAGCGCGCGCGAGACCGCGCACGCGGCCCCGGGTCGAATATTTTTTCCGCCTTCTCCGATG